>JAWPHD010010459.1:0-93529 GCA_037043455.1 Cyrtodaria siliqua | reverse complement strand
CTCTCAAACTCTCAACCATGGCCTCAGAACGAGTCCATACAAAATAAGTACATTAAACTCTCAAACTCTCAACCATGGCTTCAGAACAAATACATACAAAATAAGTCCATTAAACTCTCAAACTCAACCATGGCTTCAGAACAAATACATACAAAATAAGTACATTAAACTCTCAAACTCTCAACCATGGCTTCAGAACAAATACATACAAAATAAGTATATTAAACTCTCAAACTCGCAACCATGGCTTCAGAACAAATACATACAAAATAAGTACATTAAACTCTCAAACTCTCAACCATGGCTTCAGAACAAATCCATACAAAATAAGTACATTAAACTCTCAGATCCTCAGCCATGGCTTCAGAACAAATCTATACAAAATAAGTACATTAAACTCTCAAACTCTCAACCATGGCTTCAGAACAAATACATACAAAATAAGTACATTAAACTCTCAAACTCAACCATGGCTTCAGAACAAATCCATACAAAATAAGTACATTAAACTCTCAAACTCTCAACCATGGCTTCAGAACAAATACATACAAAATAAGTACATTAAACTCTCAAACTCTCAACCATGGCTTCAGAACAAATCCATACAAAATAAGTACATTTAACTCTCGGACCCTCAACCATGGCTTCAGAACAAATACATACAAAATAAGTACATTAAACTCTCAGATCCTCAGCCATGGCTTCAGAACAAATCCATACAAAATAAGTACATTAAACTCTCAAACTCTCAACCATGGCTTCAGAACAAATACATACGAAATAAGTACATTAAACTCTCAAACTCTCAACCATGGCTTCGGAACAAATCCATACAAAATAAGTACATTAAACTCTCAAACTCTCAACCATGGCTTTAGAACAAATATATACAAAATAAGTACATTAAACTCTCAAACTCTCAACCATGGCTTCAGAACAAGTCCATACAAAATAGGTACATTAAACTCTCAAACTCTCAACCATGGCTTCAGAACAAATACATACAAAATAAGTACATTAAACTCTCAAACTCTCAACCATGGCTTCAGAACAAGTCCATACAAAATAGGTACATTAAACTCTCAAACTCTCAACCATGGCTTCAGAACAAATCCATACAAAAAAAGTATATTAAACTCAAACTCTCAACCATGGCTTCAGAACAAATACATACAAAATAAGTACATTAAACTCTCAGATCCTCAGCCATGGCTTCAGAACAAATCCATACAAAATAAGTACATTAAACTCTCAAACTCTCAACCATGGCTTCAGAACAAATACATACGAAATAAGTACATTAAACTCTCAAACTCTCAACCATGGCTTCGGAACAAATCCATACAAAATAAGTACATTAAACTCTCAAACTCTCAACCATGGCTTTAGAACAAATATATACAAAATAAGTACATTAAACTCTCAAACTCTCAACCATGGCTTCAGAACAAGTCCATACAAAATAGGTACATTAAACTCTCAAACTCTCAACCATGGCTTCAGAACAAATACATACAAAATAAGTACATTAAACTCTCAAACTCTCAACCATGGCTTCAGAACGAGTCCATACAAAATAAGTACATTAAACTCTCAAACTCAAAACCATGGCCTCAGAACAAATACATACAAAATGAGTACATTAAACTCTCAAACTCTCATCCATGGCTTCAGAACAAATCCATACAAAATAAGTACATTAAACTCTCAAACTCAACCATGGCTTCAGAACAAATACATACAATATAAGAACATTAAACTCTCAAACGCTCAACCATGGCTTCAGAACAAATCCATACAAAATAAGTACATCAAACTCTCAAACTCTCAACCATGGCTTCAGAACAAATCCATACAAAATAAGTACATTAAACTCTCAAACTCTCAACCATGGCTTCAGAACAAATCCATACAAAATAAGTACATTAAACTCTCAAACTCAACCATGGCTTCAGAACAAATCCATACAAAATAAGTACATTAAACTCTCAAACTCAACCATGGCTTCAGAACAAATACATACAAAATAAGTACATTAAACTCTCAGATCCTCAGCCATGGCTTCAGAACAAATCCATACAAAATAAGTACATTAAACTCTCAAACTCTCAACCATGGCTTCAGAACAAATCCATACAAAATGAGTACATTAAACTCTCAAACTCTCAACCATGGCTTCAGAACAAATCCATACAAAATAAGTACATTAAACTCTCAGATCCTCAGCCATGGCTTCAGAACAAATCCATACAAAATAAGTACATTAAACTCTCAAACTCTCAACCATGGCTTCAGAACAAATCCATACAAAATAAGTACATTAAACTCTCAAACCCAACCATGGCTTCAGGACAAATACATACAAAATAAGAACATTAAACTCTCAAACTCTCAACCATGGCTTCAGAACAAATACATACAAAATAAGTACATTAAACTCTCAAACTCTCAACCATGGCTTCAGAACAAATACATACAAAATAAGTACATTAAACTCTCAGATCATCGGCCATAGCTTCAGAACAAATCCATACAAAATAAGTACATTAAACTCTCAAACTCTCAACCATGGCTTCAGAACAAATCCATACAAAATAAGTATATTAAACTCTCAAACTCTCAAACTCTCAACCATGGCTTCAGAACAAATACATACAAAATAAGTACATTAAACTCTCAGATCCTCAGCCATTGCTTCAGAACAAATCCATACAAAATAAGTACATTAAACTCTCAAACTCAACCATGGATTCAGAACAAATCCATACAAAATAAGTACATTAAACTCTCAAACTCAACCATGGCTTCAGAACAAATCCATACAAAATAAGTACATTAAACTCTCAAACTCTCAACCATGGCTTCAGAACAAATACATACAAAATAAGTACATTAAACTCTCAAACTCTCAACCATGGCTTCGGAACAAATCCATACAAAATAAGTACATTAAACTCTCAAACTCTCAACCATGGCTTCAGAACAAATACATACAAAATAAGTACATTAAACTCTCAAACTCTCAACCATGGCTTCAGAACAAGTCCATACAAAATAAGTACATTAAACTCTCAAACTCTCAACCATGGCTTCAGAACAAATACATACAAAATAAGTACATTAAACTCTCAAACTCTCAACCGTGGCTTCAGAACGAGTCCATACAAAGTAAGTACATTAAACTCTCAAACTCTCAACCATGGCTTCAGAACAAATACATACAAAATAAGTACATTAAACTCTCAAACTCTCAACCATGGCTTCAGAACAAATACATACAAAATAAGTACATTAAACTCTCAAACTCTCAACCATGGCTTCAGAACAAATACATACAAAATAAGTACATTAAACTCTCAGATCCTCAGCCATGGCTTCAGAACAAATCCATACAAAATAAGTACATTAAACTCTCAAACTCAACCATGGATTCAGAACAAATCCATACAAAATAAGTACATTAAACTCTCAAACTCAACCATGGCTTCAGAACAAATCCATACAAAATAAGTACATTAAACTCTCAAACTCTCAACCATGGCTTCAGAACAAATACATACAAAATAAGTACATTAAACTCTCAAACTCTCAACCATGGCTTCAGAACAAGTCCATACAAAATAGGTACATTAAACTCTCAAACTCTCAACCATGGCTTCAGAACAAATACATACAAAATAAGTACATTAAACTCTCAAACTCTCAACCATGGCTTCAGAACAAGTCCATACAAAATAGGTACATTAAACTCTCAAACTCTCAACCATGGCTTCAGAACAAATCCATACAAAAAAAGTATATTAAACTCAAACTCTCAACCATGGCTTCAGAACAAATACATACAAAATAAGTACATTAAACTCTCAGATCCTCAGCCATGGCTTCAGAACAAATCCATACAAAATAAGTACATTAAACTCTCAAACTCTCAACCATGGCTTCAGAACAAATACATACGAAATAAGTACATTAAACTCTCAAACTCTCAACCATGGCTTCGGAACAAATCCATACAAAATAAGTACATTAAACTCTCAAACTCTCAACCATGGCTTTAGAACAAATATATACAAAATAAGTACATTAAACTCTCAAACTCTCAACCATGGCTTCAGAACAAGTCCATACAAAATAGGTACATTAAACTCTCAAACTCTCAACCATGGCTTCAGAACAAATACATACAAAATAAGTACATTAAACTCTCAAACTCTCAACCATGGCTTCAGAACAAATACATACAAAATAAGTACATTAAACTCTCAAACTCTCAACCATGGCTTCAGAACAAATACATACAAAATAAGTACATTAAACTCTCAGATCCTCAGCCATTGCTTCAGAACAAATCCATACAAAATAAGTACATTAAACTCTCAAACTCAACCATGGATTCAGAACAAATCCATACAAAATAAGTACATTAAACTCTCAAACTCAACCATGGCTTCAGAACAAATCCATACAAAATAAGTACATTAAACTCTCAAACTCTCAACCATGGCTTCAGAACAAATACATACAAAATAAGTACATTAAACTCTCAAACTCTCAACCATGGCTTCAGAACAAGTCCATACAAAATAGGTACATTAAACTCTCAAACTCTCAACCATGGCTTCAGAACAAATACATACAAAATAAGTACATTAAACTCTCAAACTCTCAACCATGGCTTCAGAACAAGTCCATACAAAATAGGTACATTAAACTCTCAAACTCTCAACCATGGCTTCAGAACAAATCCATACAAAAAAAGTATATTAAACTCAAACTCTCAACCATGGCTTCAGAACAAATACATACAAAATAAGTACATTAAACTCTCAGATCCTCAGCCATGGCTTCAGAACAAATCCATACAAAATAAGTACATTAAACTCTCAAACTCTCAACCATGGCTTCAGAACAAATACATACGAAATAAGTACATTAAACTCTCAAACTCTCAACCATGGCTTCGGAACAAATCCATACAAAATAAGTACATTAAACTCTCAAACTCTCAACCATGGCTTTAGAACAAATATATACAAAATAAGTACATTAAACTCTCAAACTCTCAACCATGGCTTCAGAACAAGTCCATACAAAATAGGTACATTAAACTCTCAAACTCTCAACCATGGCTTCAGAACAAATACATACAAAATAAGTACATTAAACTCTCAAACTCTCAACCATGGCTTCAGAACGAGTCCATACAAAATAAGTACATTAAACTCTCAAACTCAAAACCATGGCCTCAGAACAAATACATACAAAATGAGTACATTAAACTCTCAAACTCTCATCCATGGCTTCAGAACAAATCCATACAAAATAAGTACATTAAACTCTCAAACTCAACCATGGCTTCAGAACAAATACATACAATATAAGAACATTAAACTCTCAAACGCTCAACCATGGCTTCAGAACAAATCCATACAAAATAAGTACATCAAACTCTCAAACTCTCAACCATGGCTTCAGAACAAATCCATACAAAATAAGTACATCAAACTCTCAAACTCAACCATGGCTTCAGAACAAATCCATACAAAATAAGTACATTAAACTCTCAAACTCAACCATGGCTTCAGAACAAATACATACAAAATAAGTACATTAAACTCTCAGATCCTCAGCCATGGCTTCAGAACAAATCCATACAAAATAAGTACATTAAACTCTCAAACTCTCAACCATGGCTTCAGAACAAATCCATACAAAATGAGTACATTAAACTCTCAAACTCTCAACCATGGCTTCAGAACAAATCCATACAAAATAAGTACATTAAACTCTCAGATCCTCAGCCATGGCTTCAGAACAAATCCATACAAAATAAGTACATTAAACTCTCAAACTCTCAACCATGGCTTCAGAACAAATCCATACAAAATAAGTACATTAAACTCTCAAACCCAACCATGGCTTCAGGACAAATACATACAAAATAAGAACATTAAACTCTCAAACTCTCAACCATGGCTTCAGAACAAATACATACAAAATAAGTACATTAAACTCTCAAACTCTCAACCATGGCTTCAGAACAAATACATACAAAATAAGTACATTAAACTCTCAGATCATCGGCCATAGCTTCAGAACAAATCCATACAAAATAAGTACATTAAACTCTCAAACTCTCAACCATGGCTTCAGAACAAATCCATACAAAATAAGTATATTAAACTCTCAAACTCTCAAACTCTCAACCATGGCTTCAGAACAAATACATACAAAATAAGTACATTAAACTCTCAGATCCTCAGCCATTGCTTCAGAACAAATCCATACAAAATAAGTACATTAAACTCTCAAACTCAACCATGGATTCAGAACAAATCCATACAAAATAAGTACATTAAACTCTCAAACTCAACCATGGCTTCAGAACAAATCCATACAAAATAAGTACATTAAACTCTCAAACTCTCAACCATGGCTTCAGAACAAATACATACAAAATAAGTACATTAAACTCTCAAACTCTCAACCATGGCTTCGGAACAAATCCATACAAAATAAGTACATTAAACTCTCAAACTCTCAACCATGGCTTCAGAACAAATACATACAAAATAAGTACATTAAACTCTCAAACTCTCAACCATGGCTTCAGAACAAGTCCATACAAAATAAGTACATTAAACTCTCAAACTCTCAACCATGGCTTCAGAACAAATACATACAAAATAAGTACATTAAACTCTCAAACTCTCAACCGTGGCTTCAGAACGAGTCCATACAAAGTAAGTACATTAAACTCTCAAACTCTCAACCATGGCTTCAGAACAAATACATACAAAATAAGTACATTAAACTCTCAAACTCTCAACCATGGCTTCAGAACAAATACATACAAAATAAGTACATTAAACTCTCAAACTCTCAACCATGGCTTCAGAACAAATACATCCAAAATAAGTACATTAAACTCTCAGATCCTCAGCCATGGCTTCAGAACAATTACATACAAAATAAGTACATTAAACTCTCAAACTCTCAACCATGGCTTCAGAACAAATCCATACAAAATAAGTACATTAAACTCTCAAACTCTCAACCATGGCTTCAGAACAAATACATACAAAATAAGTACATTAAACTCTCAAACTCAACCATGGCTTCAGAACAAATCCATACAAATAAGTACATTAAACTCTCGATCCTCAACCATGGCTTCAGAACAAATAGATACAAAATAAGTACATTAAACTCTCAGACCCTCAACCATGGCTTCATAACAAATACATACAAAATAAGTACATTGAACTCTCAAACTCTCAACCATGGCTTCAGAACAAATACATACAAAATAAGTACATTGAACTCTCAAACTCAACCATGGCTTCAGAACAAATACATACAAAATAAGTACATTGAACTCTCAAACTCAACCATGGCTTCAGAACAAATACATACAAAATAAGTACATTAAACTCTCAGATCCTCAACCATGGCTTCATAACAAATCCATACAAATAAGTATATTAAACTCTCGATCCTCAGCCATGGCTTCAGAACAAATCCATACAAAATAAGTACATTAAACTCTCAAACTCTCAACCATGGCTTCAGAACAAGTCCATACAAAATAAGTACATTAAACTCTCAAACTCTCAACCATGGCTTCAGAACAAATACATACAAAATAAGTACATTAAACTCTCAAACTCTCAACCGTGGCTTCAGAACGAGTCCATACAAAGTAAGTACATTAAACTCTCAAACTCTCAACCATGGCTTCAGAACAAATACATACAAAATAAGTACATTAAACTCTCAAACTCTCAACCATGGCTTCAGAACAAATACATACAAAATAAGTACATTAAACTCTCAAACTCTCAACCATGGCTTCAGAACAAATACATCCAAAATAAGTACATTAAACTCTCAGATCCTCAGCCATGGCTTCAGAACAATTACATACAAAATAAGTACATTAAACTCTCAAACTCTCAACCATGGCTTCAGAACAAATCCATACAAAATAAGTACATTAAACTCTCAAACTCTCAACCATGGCTTCAGAACAAATACATACAAAATAAGTACATTAAACTCTCAAACTCAACCATGGCTTCAGAACAAATCCATACAAATAAGTACATTAAACTCTCGATCCTCAACCATGGCTTCAGAACAAATAGATACAAAATAAGTACATTAAACTCTCAGACCCTCAACCATGGCTTCATAACAAATACATACAAAATAAGTACATTGAACTCTCAAACTCTCAACCATGGCTTCAGAACAAATACATACAAAATAAGTACATTGAACTCTCAAACTCAACCATGGCTTCAGAACAAATACATACAAAATAAGTACATTGAACTCTCAAACTCAACCATGGCTTCAGAACAAATACATACAAAATAAGTACATTAAACTCTCAGATCCTCAACCATGGCTTCATAACAAATCCATACAAATAAGTATATTAAACTCTCGATCCTCAGCCATGGCTTCAGAACAAATCCATACAAAATAAGTACATTAAACTCTCAAACTCTCAACCATGGCTTCAGAACAAGTCCATAAAAAATAAGTACATTAAACTCTCAAACTCTCAACCATGGCTTCAGAACAAATACATACAAAATAAGTACATTAAACTCTCAAACTCTCAACCGTGGCTTCAGAACGAGTCCATACAAAGTAAGTACATTAAACTCTCAAACTCTCAACCATGGCTTCAGAACAAATACATACAAAATAAGTACATTAAACTCTCAAACTCTCAACCATGGCTTCAGAACAAATACATACAAAATAAGTACATTAAACTCTCAAACTCTCAACCATGGCTTCAGAACAAATACATACAAAATAAGTACATTAAACTCTCAGATCCTCAGCCATGGCTTCAGAACAATTACATACAAAATAAGTACATTAAACTCTCAAACTCTCAACCATGGCTTCAGAACAAATCCATACAAAATAAGTACATTAAACTCTCAAACTCTCAACCATGGCTTCAGAACAAATACATACAAAATAAGTACATTAAACTCTCAAACTCAACCATGGCTTCAGAACAAATCCATACAAATAAGTACATTAAACTCTCGATCCTCAACCATGGCTTCAGAACAAATAGATACAAAATAAGTACATTAAACTCTCAGACCCTCAACCATGGCTTCATAACAAATACATACAAAATAAGTACATTGAACTCTCAAACTCTCAACCATGGCTTCAGAACAAATACATACAAAATAAGTACATTGAACTCTCAAACTCAACCATGGCTTCAGAACAAATACATACAAAATAAGTACATTGAACTCTCAAACTCAACCATGGCTTCAGAACAAATACATACAAAATAAGTACATTAAACTCTCAGATCCTCAACCATGGCTTCATAACAAATCCATACAAATAAGTATATTAAACTCTCGATCCTCAGCCATGGCTTCAGAACAAATCCATACAAATAAGTATATTAAACTCTCGATCCTCAGCCATGGCTTCAGAACAAATCCATATAAATAAAGTACCTTAGAGATTTGGTTTGATAAAATGTCTGAGAGAGTCTTCGGTTTAAGTGTGAGTTTTAAGTAACCCACCACTTCGACATACAGTACCTTACCCATAATCTGTTTTAACTGAACGTGTTTTATTACTAGGGGCACAACTGTATACCATTATCTCACAGTTTTTTTATGGATGATTTCAAAACAAATGGCTTTCATATCTATCATCTATAGTACACAATACCTTAACTTCGCACTACATATAAGATAGTAATCATATAACAACCCGTCTATTGTCTTTATTATACAAAATCACAGGAATTTGGACAAAAAGATAATCAAGTTTGATTATTTTACAATCATTTATTTATTGTAAATATTGTGTCTTATGTGTTCCATTTTGAAGATTTAAGTAATGTTAATATGATTTGATAGAGTTTTAGTTTACTGGGTTATAAAGCAGCCATGTTTAGGAATATATTAGGACTCTTAATGTTAATGTGAAGAAGTAGATTTTTTTAAAAGAGTGAGGAATACTTGATATAATGTCGAGGAAATAATGTCATGGAATTGGAGGTTTGATGTGTTTGAATAATGTGCTTGTGGGCAATAAATCAATCTACCATATCATACATTCAGATATTTTGTTAAATTTTCCCACCTTGGGGAACTAAAGTAAAAAAAATAATTATGAATACCGGAATGTTGAGTAAATGTAGGTACTTTAGTGTCTTGTATGATTCATCTGTCTCTAGATTGCTTGTGAACATGTCTTATGGGGTAGGAGTTGCTTCAGTGTATTGAGTAACTGTTTTCAGGTGAAGAGGAGGGAAGATGCTATCAAGAGATTAAAGATGGACTATGTGAACCTGCAGGAAGTAAACAACAAACGTGAGGAAAAGGTGACTATCTTATACATTAAGTCGAGTTGGGTCATTTATCATATTCGTTTTAGATTAAGATACAGTTATTACAAGATTTCCTTTTAATCTGGCAAATGTTTTTTAGCTCTACTGGCCAAGGGCCAGCAGAGCTTATGGGATGCTGTGTTGTCCGTCGTCCGTCGTCTGTCTGTCTGTCGTCAGTTAACTTTTCTTCAAACGACTTCTCCTCAGAAACCGCTTGGCTAATTTTGACCAAACTTCACGTGGATGATACTTAGATGAATGCTTTTTAGATTTGTTAAAATTAGGTCAACGCTACATCCAAGATGGCTGCCATTACCATATATGGTCGAAACCTTAAAAAATCTTCTTCTCCAGAACCGCTGGACAGATTTCAACAGTTTTTCTTTTAAAATGATCGCCAACGCCTAGACTATCAAGTTTGTTCAAATAAAGTCCCCGGGGTCAAAAATGGCTGTGCCCCGGGGGTCCAAAATTTGTATATTGAGGTTTTGCATGTTTTTCATATAGACATATAGGAAAAAACTTTAAAAAATCTTCTTCTCTGAAACCACAAGGCACATAGCTCTCATGTATTACATGTAGCATCAGCTTATGGTCCTCTACTAAGTTTGTTCAAATGGAGACCCTGGGGTCAAATTTGTCCCCGCCCCGGGGGTCACAATTTTACATAGACTTATATAGGATTTTTTTTTTTAAAAATCTTCTTCTCGGAAACTACAAGAGCCAGAGGTTTGATATTTTGCATTTACTATAAGCTTATGGTCCTTTACCAAGTTTGTTCAAATGGTGACCCTCGGGTCACTTTTAGCCCCGCCCCAAGGGTCACATGTTTTACATAGACATGTATAGGGAAAAACTTAAAAAATCTTTTTCTCCGAAACTGCAAGAGCCAGAGGTTTAATATTTTGCATTTGCTATAAGCGTGTGGTCCTCTATCAAGTTTGTTGAAATGGTGACCCAGGGGTCACATTTGGCCCCACCCCGGGGGTCACAGTTTTACATAGGCTTGTATAGGGAAAAACTGAAAAATCTTCTTCTCTGGAACCACATGGCACAGAGCTCTCATGTAATACATGTAGCATCAGCTTATGGTCCTCTACTAAGTTTGTTCAAATGGTGACCCGGGGGTCAAATTTGTCCCCGCCCCGAGGGTCACAGTTTTACATAGACTTATATAGGATTTTTTTTTTAAAAAATTCTTCTTGCCAACTACAAGAGTCAGAGGCTTGATATGTTACATTTATTATAAGCTTATGGTCCTTTACCAAGTTTGTTCAAATAGTGACCCTGGGGTCACATTTGGTCCCGCCCCAAGGGTCACATGTTTTACATAGACATGTATAGGGAAATCTTCTTCTCTGAAACTGCAAGAGCCAGAGGTTTAATATTTTGCTGTTGCTATAAGCTTATGGTCCTTTACCTATTTTGTTCAAATGGGGACCCTGGGGTCACATCTGGCCCTGCCCCGGGGATTCACAGTTTTACATAAATGCTTGTAGAGGGAAAAACTGAAGAAAAAAAATCTTCTCTGGAACTGCAAGAGCCAGAGGTTTAATATTTTGCATTTGCTGAAAGCTTATAGTCCTTTACCAAGTTTGTTCAAATGGTGACCCTGGGGTCACATTTGGCCCCGCCCCAAGGGTCACATGTTTTACATAGACATGTATAGGGATTTATTTTTTTTTGATTTATTTTTTTTTTTATTTTTTTTTATTTTTTTTTATTTTTTGAATTATTTTTTTTTGATTTATTTTTTGAATTTTTTTTTGATTTTTAAATATCTTCTTTTTGTTTTGAAATATTTTTGAATTTTTGTTTTGAATTTTTTTTTTTTGAATTTTTTGAATTTTTTTTTTTTGATTTTTTTTTTAAATATTTTTTTTTGAATTTTTTTGAATTTTTTTTGATATTTTTTTTTTTTTAGCTCTATGTTCGACCAGTCGGACCAGTAACAGAGGTGTTCTTGATTTAGTTAAACATGCTATATGTTGCCTCGTTAATACGGTTGGGCCTTCATTTTTCATCTGATCTTTACCAAACTTTACCAGATTCTTTAGTTATGGCCCTTGATTTAGTTAAAAAGCTGTTTTTTGCCCGAACTTTTCAAAAAAATGTAAATGGCAGTCACTCACTTCATTGATGTTATAAGAGCCATGTTAGCCAGTAGAGCGTCCACATTCCCTCTTGGGCCTCTTGTTTTATTTTGAATGTGCTTCATTACATTCATGCCAAGCTGTGTTTTTGGAAATTTGTATCTTAAAATTATAATACTTGTCAAAAGGCCTGACTCTTAGGTCAAGTTATATTTGAAGGTTTTAAGACAATGATGTTCGAGAGATTTTTGGGACTGTTATTTCAGTCCTAATCCCTGTATTTTGCCCAATGCCCTTAGCCCCAATTTCAAAGTAGTAAGAAAAAATGTAATGTTTAGATGGTTTTTAGCTCTACTAGCCAAGGGCCTGCAAAGCATATGGGATGGTGTGTTGTCCGTCATCCGTCTGTCTTTCGTCTGTTAGCTTTTACCTCGTTAAGACGATAGGGCCTTCATTTTTATCTGATCTTTACCAAACTTTAGCAGATTGTTAATATCAATGAAAGCTCGGACTTATTCGAAAACCAGCCAGATCGGACCAGTAACAGCAGAGTTATGGCCCTTGATTTATTTAAAAATGCTATATTTTGCCTTGTTAAGACAATAGGGCCTTCATTTTTTGTCTGATCTTTACCAAACCTTACCAGATTGTTAATATCAATGAAAGCTCGGACAAGTTTGAAAATCAGCCAGATTGAATCAGTAACAGCAGAGTTGTGGCCCTTGATTTATTAAAAAAATGCTGTATTTTGCCTTGTTAAGATGATGGGGTCTTCATTTCTCATCTGATTATTACCAATCACTACAAAATTGTTAATATCAATGAAAGATCGGACAAGGTCGAAAATCAGCTAGATCGGATCAGTAACAGCAGAGTTATGGCCCTTGATTTAGTTAAAAATGCTATATTTTGCATTGTTAAAGGGAGTACATCAGGATTTTTCTAGAAATATCTTAAATTATAAAAATGTTCCAATTCATGATAAAACACTTATATCCATCAAAATATGATGTTCGTACTATATTGTTAAGGTTTAAACTTCGAATACACCATATAGCTAGGACGGAATCGGGCATACAATGCTGAAATTAACCTTGGTGCGTAACCTAGGATAGCATGTATTACTGTACAGAATGAATTTTCTTGTAACTAAGGGGTCATTTTTAGGATCATTCATTATGTTTAGTCGCTTTAAAATAGAAGATATCAGTATTTGTCAATTTTAGGTCGGACCCCTAGACCCCTTTGAAAAGCCTGATGTACTCCCTTTAAGACTATAGGGCCTTCATTTTTCATCCGATCTTTACCAAACTTTACCAGATTGTTACTATCAATGAAAGCTCAGAAAGTTTGTAAACCAGCCAGTTTGGACCAGTAACAACAGTAACAAGAGTTGTGGCCCTTGCTTTAGTTAAAAATGCTAAAGTTTGCCTAGTTAAGATGATAGGGCCCTCATTTTTCATCCGATCTTTACCAAACTTTACCAGATTGTTAATATCAATGAAAGCTCCAACAAGTTTAAAAACCAACCAAATTGGACCATTTACACCAGAGTTATGGCCTTTGATTTTCTGAAATATGCTATATTTTGGCCTCATTAAAACAAAAGGCCCTTCATTTGGCTGGATTTCAGTGAAACTGCAGCAATGATCAGTACCAAGCCTGATTTTGGCAGAGTTATGTCCCTTTTAAGGTTTTATTATACACAAACTTTGTCCTGACTAGTTCTCCTGAACCCCTGGCCGGATTTATACAAAACTTTTTAGGGATGATCAGTTCCAGTTCTAGTTTTGCAAATAATCGCCGTGTTCCGGTTGAATGATTTTTGGCAGAGTATGGCCCTATACACAAACATTTTCTGGACTAGTTCTCCTGAACCTCTCACCAGATTTCAACAAAACTTTACAGGGATGATCAGCACCAAGCCTAGTTGTGCATATCATCGCGTTACCAGATTTTTGGTGGAGTTACGTCCCTTCAAAGATTCTTGATACATAAATATTTTCCAGGCTAGTTCTCCTGAACCTCTGGCTGTATTTCGACGAAACTTGACAAGGATGATCAATCAGTATCAAGCCTAGTTGTGCATATCATCACCATATTCCGGTTGAATGATTTTTGGCTGAGTTATTCTCTTCTGAACTCCTTGCCAGATTTCAACGAATCTTGGTGGGGATGATCATTACCAAGCCTAGTTGCACCTGTCATTGCCGTGTTCTGGTTGACTGAATTTTGGCAGAGTTATGACCCCTTAAAGGTTTTAATACACTAACTTTGTACAGACTAGTTCTCCTGTACCTCAGGCTGGATTTCAACGAAACTTGTCAGGGATGATCAGTACCAAGCCTAGTTGCGTATGTCATCACCATGTTCCAGTTGAATGATATTTGAAAGAGTTCTGGCCCCTTATACATAATTTTTTTCTTTCAGCCAGTAGAGCGTCCACAGGCCCTCTTGGGCCTCTTGTTTACCTTTTCACTAGTCTTGTCATTACATAATTTTTACTCGTTTTTTGTATAGATAAATGAGGGTGTAAATTATTTGAACAATATTGATGGAACTGTAAGTAAGCTATTTGTCCCCAGGTTTGAATTTGCTTCCCATGTCTTTTTGTGATTCAAAGAGAAAATTTGTAAAAAAATTTTTACTTTATATGTTTCATATCAATTGAAACTAATATTAACAGCTTAAGCAGATCTTAATTTTTTAGCTCGACTATTCGAAGAATAAGAGAGCTTATGTACTCGCCCCGGCGTCGGCGTTCCACATCAAGGTTTGCGTGTAAGCTGTGTTTACAAGTCTATATCTCTTACATTTCTTATCCTAGCACAACCAGATATGGCCATGGGTTTCCTTATATCATTATCTTAAGGGCTGCATAAGTAATATTGGTTCCTGTAACCCATGGGCTCCCATGGAACCCAAATTCTGATGGCCCATAAACTGTGCAATGAAGGCAGATCAAGCTGTTATATCTATATCTCTTAAAATAATTTTCTTATGTTGCTCAAATTTTGGTTTGGGATTTCTTATAGCATTATTCATCTTATTCATACTTCACCCATATTGGGGCTTCTTTTTTTGTATGCCCCAAAGGGTGGCATATTTTAGTCGCACTGTCCTGTCCGTCCGTTCGTCCGTCAGTCAGTTAGTCTCTTAGTTTGTTCGTCCGTACTATCGTGTCCGGTTAATAACTCTGATAATGATGGACGGATTTTCAAATAACTTGGCACAATTGCTCGTCACAAGAAGACAACGTGACGCACACAAAATCCAGGTCCTTGGCTCCAAGGTCAAGGTTACACTTGGAGGTCAAAAGTCAAATCAATAACTCTGGCATTCCTGGACGGATTTTCAAATAACTTGGCACAAGTGCTCACCACAACCAGACAATATGGCGCGCACAAAATCCAGGTCCGTGGCTCCAAAGTCAAGGTCATACTTCGATTGTCAAAGGTCACTTCGGGGGCATTTGTCACTAACATTTCTTGTTCATAATTATTTCTGTGTTGTTTTTGGTCAATTCTTACACATAGCTATGTTGTGCCCCCCCAACAATCCCTGCATTCCGCGGTCAACAACCACTACATTTCGCAGTCAACAATCACTACATTTTGCAGTTAACAATCACTGCATTCCACAGTTAATAATCACTGCATTCCACAGTCAACAATCACTACATTTTGCAGTCAACAATCAATGCATTCCACAGTTAACAATCACTGCAGTACGCAGTCAACAATCCCTGCATTCCACGATCAACAATCACTGCATTTTGCAGTTAACATTCACTGCATTCCACAGTTAACAAACACTGCATTCCTCAGTCAACAATCACTACATTTTGCTGTCAACAATCACTGCATTCAACAGTCAACAATCACTGCATTCCACAGTCAACAATCACTGCATTCTGCAGTCAGCAATCACTGCATTCTGCAGTCAACAATCACTGCATTCTGCAGTCAACAATCACTGCATTCCACAGTCAACAATCACTACATTTTGCTGTCAACAATCACTGCATTCCACAGTCAACAATCACTACATTCTGCAGTCATCAATCACTGCATTCTGCAGTCAACAATCACTGCATTCCACAGTCAACAATCACTGCATTCCGCAGTCAACAATCTCTGCATTCCACAGTCAACAATCACTGCATTCCACAGTCAACAATCACTGCATTCTGCAGTCATCAATCACTGCATTCTGTAGTCAACAATCACTGTATTCTGCAGTCAACAATCACTGCATTCCACAGTCAACACTCACTGCATTCCACAGTCAACACTCACTGCATTATGCAGTCAACAATCACTTCATTCCACAGTCAACAATCACTGCATTCTGCAGTCAGCAATCACTGCATTCTGCAGTCAATGTCAACAATCACTGCATTCCACAGTCAACAATCACTGCATTCCGCAGTCAACAATCACTGCATTCTGCAGTCAACAATCACTGCATTCCACAGTCAACAATCACTGCATTCTGCAGTCAACAATCACTGCATTCCACAGTCAACAATCACTGCCTACTGCAGTCAACAATCACTGCTTTCAGCAGTCAACAATCAATGCATTCCACAGTCAACAATCACTGCATTCTGCAGTCAACAATCACTGCATTCTGCAGTCAACAATCACTGCATCAACAATCACTGCATTATGCAGTCAACAATCACTGCATTCAACAATCACTGCATTCTGCAGTCAACAATCACTGCATTCTGCAGTCAACAATCACTGCATTCTGCAGTCAACAATCACTGCATTCCATAGTCGACTATCACTGCATTCTGCGGTCAACAATCACTGCATTCCAGTCAAAAATCGCTGCATTCTGAAGTCAACAATCACTGCATTCCACAGTCAACAATCACTGCATTCTGCAGTCAACGTCAACAATCACTGCATTCTGCAGTCAACAATCACTGCATTTTGCAGTCAACAATCACTTCATTCTGCAGTCAACAATCACTGCATTCTGCAGTCAACAATCACTGCATTCCGCAGTTAACAATCACTGCCTTCATTTTTTTAAATTCTTAAATTCTTTAACTGACTGTCCAAGTAATTTCTAAAGAGAGAAAACGCTTCAGTAGCAGAATTATCAACAATCACTGCATTCTGCAGTCATCAATCACTGCATTCTGCAGTCAACAATCACTGTATTCTGCAGTCAACAATCACTGTATTCCACAGTCAACACTCACTGCATTCCACAGTCAACACTCACTGCATTATGCAGTCAACAATCACTTCATTCCACAGTCAACAATCACTGCATTCTGCAGTCAGCAATCACTGCATTCTGCAGTCAATGTCAACAATCACTGCATTCCACAGTCAACAATCACTGCATTGCGCAGTCAACAATCACTGCATTCTGCAGTCAACAATCACTGCATTCCACAGTCAACAATCACTGCATTCTGCAGTCAACAATCACTGCATTTTGCAGTCAACAATCACTGCATTCCACAGTCAACAATCACTGCTTTCAGCAGTCAACAATCAATGCATTCCACAGTCAACAATCACTGCATTCTGCAGTCAACAATCACTGCATTCTGCAGTCAACAATCACTGCATTCTGCAGTCAACAATCACTGCATTCCAGTCACCAATCACTGCATTCCATAGTCGACTATCACTGCATTCTGCAGTCAACAATCACTGCATTCCAGTCAAAAATCGCTGCATTCTGAAGTCAACAATCACTGCATTCCACAGTCAACAATCACTGCATTCTGCAGTCAACGTCAACAATCACTGCATTCTGCAGTCGACAATCACTGCATTCTGCAGTCAACAATCACTGCTTTCAGCAGTGAACAATCAATGCATTCCACAGTCAACAATCACTGCATTCTGCAGTCAACAATCACTGCATTATGCAGTCAACAATCACTGCATTATGCAGTCAACAATCACTGCATTCAACAATCACTGCATTCTGCAGTCAACAATCACTGCATTCTGCAGTCAACAATCACTGCATTCTCCAGTCAAAAATCACTGCATATTCCAGTCAACAATCACTGCATTCCACAGTCACCAATCACTGCATTCCATAGTCGACTATCACTACATTCTGCAGTCAACAATCACTGCATTCCAGTCAAAAATCGCTGCATTCTGAAGTCAACAATCACTGCATTCCACAGTCAACAATCACTTCATTCTGCAGTCAACATCAACAATCACTGCATTCTACAGTCAACAATCACTGCATTTTGCAGTCAACAATCACTTCATTCTGCAGTCAACAATCACTGCATTCTGCAGTCAACAATCACTGCATTCCGCAGTTAACAATCACTGCCTTCATTTTTTTAAATTCTTAAATTCTTTAATTGACTGTCCAAGTAATTTCTAAAGAGAGAAAACGCTTCAGTAGCAGAATTTTCCACCCCCGGGGACTAACTGCTAAGGTCTGGTCTCAGGTCCATGTCCACACCAATACCTCTATGAGTTGAACAATTTTGTCCCCGTTGATCATCACACACAAGGTGGCCGCCTTCAATAAAATACAATAACGCGCAGCTAAACAAGTGTATCTTATATAGTAGCCGCTGTTGAACCAATTACCGTATATTGGTATCTCTACTGCTAGGTAGAAAAAACAGTTATAACTATACAACAATAGTAAATAAATATACACAGATGAAATATCAATAAAAAAAAACTGAAATGAGGCCACAATAAAATATTGCTAGATTCTCATCCCCTCCCTCCCCGAGTGCCTTTCGACCACAAATTTCTTTCAAATGAGAGCAGTTTTGTAATTAAAACAGATAAAAAATAGAATTCACACACAATTGCCCCAAATTTTACTTTATCATGTAGATATGCACTTTTCTGCCTAATGAAGGGGTGACCTATTAAATTTTGCTTTATTAGGCACTGACCAATAGAGCAAGTCAATGCGGTATCCCTCGGCGTTTATTGTACGTAACGTTATCTGATGTCATGCACGTAACGTTTCCTAACGTCATAAAACAAACAAAAAACAACAACATGGCGACGTCCTCGATAAGTGTAACATTCTGAGAAATAGGTAATAATAGTAATTCATACAAAAAATGTGGATAATCTACATGATAAATAGAATATTATTCCGCAGTCAACAATCACAGGATTCTGCAGTCAACAATCAATGCATTCCATAGTCAACAATCACTGCATTCCGCAGTCAACAATCACTGCATTCCGCGGTCAACGATCACTGAATTCTGCGGTCAATGATCACTGCATTCCGCAGTCAACTATCATTGCATTTCGCAGTCAACAATCACTAGCTGCATTCTGACGTCAACAATCACTGCATTTTGCAGTCAACGCAGTCAACAATCACTGCATTCAGAAGTTATAAATCACTGCATTTTGCAGTCAACAATCACTGCATTCTGCATTCCACAGTCAACAATCACTGCATTACGCAGTCAACACTCGCTGCATTCCGCAGTTAACAATCAGTGCATTACACAGTTAACAATCACTTCATTCTGCAGTAAACAATCACTGTATTCCGCAGTCAACAATCACTACATTTCGCAGTCAACAAACCCTGCATTCTGCAGTCGGGGACTAACTGCTAAGGTCTGGTCTCAGGTCCATGTCCACACCAATACCTCTGTGAGTTGAACAATTTTGTCCCCGTTGATCATCACACACAAGGTGGCCGCCTTCCATAAAATACAATAACGCGCAGCTAAACAAGTGTATCTACCCGTATCTAACCTTGAATGCCAATTACATGTGTAACAGCGGCTTATATAGTAGCCGCTGTTGACCCAATTACCGTATATTGGTATCTCTACTGCTAGGTAGAAAAACCAGTTATAACTATACAACGATAGTAAATAAATATACACAGATGAAATATCAATAAAAAAAAACTGAAATGAGGCCCCGCCCACCAACCCCACCCCAACATTGTTTTAGCCTTGTTTTCTGATGGTATATACTGGCTATATAATTTATTATTCTCTGAAAAATCGAATAGTCGAGCTACGTTGTTCTCCGACAGCTCTTGTTCAATGAAATGTTAACATTAAGCTGTTATTTTTGAATATCTAACCTGTCACCTTGTATGCTATACAGTGTTGTGATGGCACACACACCTGTAACAAAATGTTTACTTGCAGTTCTGCACCAAAATGTATATGAAGTCATTATTATCTTAAAATATATTCTATAAAATACTGTAGAAAACCACGATCATGTTTGAGTATGGTCAGGAAGTTTTATACAATATAGCAGACCCCACCATGTTTGAGTATGGTCAGGAAGTTTTATACAGTACTATAGCAACCCCCACCATGTTTGAGTATGTTCAGAAAGTTTTATACAGTACTAGAGCGGACCCACCATGTTTGAGCATTTTTGGGAAGTTTTATACAGTACTATAGGCGACCACGACCATGTTTTATACAGTACTATAGGCGACCACGACCATGTTTTATACAGTTCTATAGGCGACCACGACCATGTTTTATACAGTTCTATAGGCGACCACGACCATGTTTTATACAGTACTATAGGCGACCACGACCATGTTTTATACAGTACTATAGACGACCACGACCATGTTTTATACAGTATTATTACCTGATCTCCTATATAAATGCTATATCGTCATTTCTTGCTAATTCACCATGTTTTATACAGTACTATAGACGACCACGACCATGTTTTATACAGTACTAAAGGCGACCACGACCATGTTTTATACAGTACTATAGGCGACCACGACCATGTTTTATACAGTACTATAGGCGACCACGACCATGTTTTATACAGTACTATAGGCGACCACGACCATGTTTTATACAGTACTATAGACGACCACGACCATGTTTTATACAGTACTATAGGCGACCACGACCATGTTTTATACAGTACTATAGGCGACCCCCACCATGTTTTATACAGTACTATAGGCGACCACGACCATGTTTTATACAGTACTATAGATGACCATGACCATGTTTTATACAGTACTATAGGCGACCACGACCATGTTTTATACAGTACTATAGGCGACCACGACCATGTTTTATACAGTACTATAGGCGACCACAACCATGTTTTATACAGTACTATAGGCGACCACGACCATGTTTTATACAGAACTATAGGCGACCACGGTCATGAAATTTTATACAATACTACAGCAACCACCACCATGTTTGAGCATTGTTGGGAAGATTTATACAGTGCTATAGCAGACCTCCACCTTGTTCCAGTTGGTAGGGAAGTTTTGTACAATACTGTAAAATACTCCGACCAATTTGAGATGGCTGGGAAGTTTTATATAATACTATTGAGGACCCTAACTGATATCTTGTCCTTTTGGAAATCCTAATTTATACATGCACTGCACATAAACATGGTGAGAATTGTTTGCACTCATGTACAGTAATATATTCCTCCATATTAAACAAAACAGTTGAATTGCCTGCTCCGTGTAAGTTGGTAAAATAGACAATGCGAGTTTTCAGTAATTTAGTTGAATTTTTATTCTTGCTTTAATATATTCAG
The DNA here is from genome assembly GCA_037043455.1 of Cyrtodaria siliqua. NCBI lineage: Eukaryota > Metazoa > Mollusca > Bivalvia > Adapedonta > Hiatellidae > Cyrtodaria > Cyrtodaria siliqua. Next base: position 71,489 of record JAWPHD010010459.1, on the reverse strand, counting down.
CTTAGTAGTGATTAGCAGCCATTATGATAATATCATGTATTGGTTTAGTAGTACCTGCCTTTATATAATACTGCTTTGTATCATTATTCGTATATCTTCTTGTAGACTACAGTGGAAGCATTGTGAATACTAAATGGGCATGACAATACTATCTAGCATCTGCTACTACCTATAACAAACTCTGAGTCTGCGACTTATATTTTGTTTATTGGGTTCAACAATGTCTATATATATTTTATATAAACTAACCTGCTTACTGTATATATTGTAATAACTATATATTGTACAGATTAACCAACTAGAGAGAGAGGTAGAACAACTCAAAATGCAGCTACGTACTGCAAACTCAGAGGTAAGTTTGTAAGCTCCTGTAATTAAACCTCCATATCGATGAAGTGGGGGCTAGTAGGAGTCGCCTTGTATGTACGCTTGTAAGCATGTGTGCGCCCACAGTTTCAATCGGACTGAAATTAAATTTGTTTATAGTAAATGCAAATTTGTGCGAATAACTCCTCCTATACTTTACATCGGAAGGCAATAAAACCTACTGTACAGCACTGACATGATATAGACATCCGCATAGAAGCTGGGCTTTCCTGTCTGATGAGTTTTTCGACTTCGTTTATTTTTTATATACTGAATATTGTTAATGCATTCTTGTTTATGTTGTATATTATGATATGTAAATGAATAAATAAATAAAAACAATATGCACATCATCCTGTCCCGCCACATACCCACATCAAATAAGTCCTGAATAGTGTCTTCAAATTACCATGGCTTAATAGTTTGTAGTCTAACTAGAGCAGAGAACCTTAGAAGATTGGAATCGAAATGGATTTTGCGTAATTTAAACAAAATTGAATGTCTTATGATTTTATATTTAGTGAACGTTTAATATCACTGTTTAAAATGTGTAAAAAAATGTCAAGAAATTTATTTTTATCCATATACACACATATGCAGTATATTTACTTACATATTTTTATACTCACCGCAAACTGCAGTCAAAGGATTGCAATGAATGTTTAAAATTGAAAGATTTTTTTTAAAAAAACATGTTTTTATTAAAATACACTGAAAGAGATATAATAGCCATTTTCATAATTATACATGTTCTGGCATTGTCATTGTGCTGACCCTTAGTTTACCCTTTTATTTACAGATTGACACTAAGAAGGGCTCAATAGTGAACCTGGATGCACAGGTTGAAGACCTCAAGAAGCGAAGCTCAAACCAGCTTGATGAAATCAACCGACTGGAGGACCAAGTGAGGAATCTGAACATAGAGCAGACCTCCATGATGTCCAAGATAGACACCCTCACACTCAATGTAAGTATATCCTTGTAGTCAGTGAGTCCAGATTTTATGTGTATCCTTGTAGACGGTGAGTCCAGATTATATGTATATCCTTGTAGTTGTTGCCTCCAGATTGTAAGTATATCCTTGTAGTTGTTGAGTCCAGATTGTAAGTATATCCTTGTAGTCAGTGTGTCCAGATTGTAAGTATATCCTTGTAGTCAGTGTGTCCAGATTGTAAGTATATCCTTGTAGTTGTTGAGTCCAGATTGTAAGTATATCCTTGTAGTCAGTGTGTCCAGATTGTAAGTATATCCTTGTAGTCAGTGTGTCCAGATTGTAAGTATATCCTTGTAGTCAGTGTGTCCAGATTGTAAGTATATCCTTTTAGTTGTTGAGTCCAGATTGTAAGTATATCATTGTAGTCAGTGTGTCCAGATTGTATGTATATCCTTGTAGTCCGTGTGTCCAGATTGTAAGTATATCCTTGTAGTCAGTGTGTCCAGATTGTAAGTATATCCTTGTAGTTGTTGAGTCCAGATTGTAAGTATATCATTGTAGTCAGTGTGTCCAGATTGTAAGTATATCCTTGTAGTCAGTGTGTCCAGATTGTAAGTATATCCTTGTAGTTGTTGAGTCCAGATTGTAAGTATATCCTTGTAGTCATTGTATCCAGATTGTAAGTATATCCTTGTAGTTGTTGAGTCCAGATTGTAAGTATATCCATGTAGTCAGTGTGTCCAGATTGTAAGTATATCCTTGTAGCTGTTGAGTCCAGATTGTAAGTATATCCTTGTAGTCAGTGTGTCCAGATTGTAAGTATATCCTTGTAGTTGTTGAGTCCAGATTGCAAGTATGTCCTTGTAGTCAGTGTGTCCAGATTGTAAGTATATCCTGTGTCCAGATTGTAAGTATATCCTTGTAGTCAGTGTGTCCAGATTGTAAGTATATCCTTGTAGTTGTTGAATCCAGATTGTAAGTATATCATTGTAGTCAGTGTGTCCAGATTGTATGTATATCCTTGTAGTTGTTGAATCCAGATTGTAAGTATATCATTGTAGTCAGTGTATCCAGATTGTAAGTATATCCTTGTAGTTGTTGAGTCCAGATTGTTATCCTTGTAGTCATTGTGTCCAGATTGTAAGTATATCCTTGAAGTTGTTGAGTCCAGATTGTAAGTATGTCCTTGTAGTTGTTGCCTCCAGATTGTAAGTATATCCTTGTAGTTGTTGAGTCCAGATTGTAAGTATATCCTTGTAGTCAGTGTGTCCAGATTGTAAGTATATCATTGTAGTTATAAGGTCCAGAACATTATTATATCTAGTACCTATGTTCAAGGAACAGGAAAATAGAACATAATCTATGGTGTCCAAGATGGACGTTTTCTCAAAGTCTTAAAGGGTTAGTTTATCCAGATTGTTATTGTGCCCAGTTTGGAATCCAATTTTGTTGAAGGCACCTGAATTTTGAATATGTATATGACTTAACAGCCAAACTAGTACAGAGCTTCTTGCTGTTGGAAGCTGATCAAAAAGTAGTTCAAGGAAATATACAATACATGAACACACTGCCATATTGATCAAGGCTTCTTCTCAAACTATGTAATGTTTTGGCAATATTGACTATTTAAAGTTAAGACAATAACAACCCTGTTTGACCTGACGACTTGTTTGCTTATATTTTGTTATTTCCTATATCCGTAAATGTGTAAGAATATTCTATAATTTGTGTTCATAGGGAAAAAACAAGGAGGACTTTATCCAGCAACTGAAGGCTGACCTCGCATCTTTACAGAGACAGCAGAAGGAAACTACAGACAAGGTAAACATATCTTATGTAAAAAAAATAAAAAATGGTGCATCACAAATCCCCAGGCCGTTCATTTAAGACGTAATGCAAAAAAACAAAACCTCTGCATAATTGTTGATTATATATTCAAAAGAAAAAAATATATTACAGAACTTTAATTTCTCATGCCCAGATGAAGCAGTTTCTAAAAATAGAAAATATGCTAGGTATGCATATCAAATCTGTTTCATTGGTCGGCATTAAACTTTAAACATTTGGTCCACACTCAGTTGTGGCGTACTATTTATGATTCTTCGTTTGGGACAATGGGTGGAGGGACATTATCCTTAAAACGACATTCACACACCGCGTTTAAACTATTCCCACCAATGTAAACATTTTGAGCCAGGAATGTTTGAAACAGACCATTGTTGTAAAAGGTAGCACGCAGTGTTGGATTTCTGGTCAATTCTATCGTCGCTGCCAGTTACAGTTCATTAATCACTTAGTATTAAAAGTATGTTTAAGTAAATGTCCTTGAATTTAATTACTTCATTCAAATATTTTGAAGCAAAATGAAAATAAAATTGCGTAGGACATACAGACAGCAAGCTGGTAATTCCTGTTGGATTGTAATGTATTTTTTAATAATACCTTCCAGTGATTGTTGTGGTAACGGACAACATTTTTAGGTATGTAGATGGTATTGAGATATATTTAATGCATATCTTAAGGTCTAATTCGCAATGATATTCCCCTACCCCCAATCCCCTCTTTCTTGGCCCCTATGTGGCCATTAGTTTCTCAGGAACTTTGAAAGTAAAGGGGCCCCATTATAGCAAACCTGGACGAATTTCTGGTAGTTATTTTACATAGTATATTTATGGTATAACGGTTTTTTGGTATTCACTATATAGTATATTTAGTTATTTTACATAGTATATTTATGGTATCACGGTTTGTTGGAATTCACTATCTCTAGTAGTTATTTTAGATAGTATATTTATGGTATCAAGGTTTGTTGGTATTCACTATATAGTATATTAATGGTATCACCGTTTGTTGGTATTCACTATCTCTGGTAGTTATTTTAGATAGTATATTTATGGTATCACGGTTTGTTGGTATTCACTATATAGTATATTTATGGTATCACGGTTTGTTGGTATTCACTATCTCTGGTAGTTATTTTAGATAGTATATTTATGGTATCACGGTTTGTTGGTGTTCACTATATAGTATATTTATGGTATCACGGTTTGTTGGTATTCACTATCTCTGGTAGTTATTTTAGATAGTATATTTATGGTATCACGGTTTGTTGGTATTCGCTATATAGTATATTTATGGTATCACGGTTTGTTGGTATTCACTATCTCTGGTAGTTATTTTAGATAGTATATTTATGGTATCACGGTTTGTTGGTATTCACTATCTCTGGTAGTTATTTTAGATAGTATATTTATAATATCACGGTTTGTTGGTATTCACTATCTCTGGTAGTTATTAGCTCTACTGGCTTATGGAATGGTGTGTTGTCTGTCGTCTGTCGTCTGTCTGTCGTCTGTCGTCCGTTAACTTTTCTTCAAACGACTTCTCCTCAGAAACCGCTTGGCTAATTTTGACCAAACTTCACATGGATGATCCTTAGATGAATGCTTTTTAGATTTGTTAAATTTAGGTCAGCGCTACATCCAAGATGGCTGCCATTACCATATATGGTCGAAACCTTAAAAAATCTTCTTCTCCAGAACCGCTTGACAGATTTCAACAGTTTTTCTTTTAAATTGATAGCCAATGCCTAGACTATCAAGTTTGTTCAAATAAAGTCCCCTGGGTCAAAAATGGCCGTGCCCCGGGGGTCCAAAGTTTGTATATTGAGGTTTTGCATGCTTTTCATATAGACATATAGGAAAAAACTTTAAAAAATATTCTTTTCTGAAACCACAAGGCACAGAGCTCTCATGTATTACATGTAGCATCAGCTTATGGTCCTCTACTAAGTTTGTTCAAATGGTGACCCTGGGGTCAAATTCGTCCCCGCCCCAGGGGTCACAGTTTTACATAGACTTATATAGGATTTTTTTTTTAAAAATCTTCTTCTCGGAAACTACAACAGCCAGAGGTTTGATATTTTGATAGAGGTTTGATTATACTATAAGCTTATGGTCCTTCACCAAGTTTGTTCAAATGGTGACCCTCGGGTCGCATTTGGCCCCGCCCCAAGGGTCACATGTTTTACATAGACATGTATTGGGAAAAACTTAAAAAACCTACTTCTCTGCAACTGCAAGAGCCAGAGGTTTAATATTTTGCATTTGCTATAAGCGTATGGTCCTCTACCAAGTTTGTTCAAATGGTGACCCAGGGGTCATACTTGGCCCCACCCCGGGGATCACAGTTTTAAATCGGCTTGTATAGGGAAAAACTGAAAAAACTCTTCTTCTCTGGAACCACATGGCACAGAGCTTTCATGTATTACATTAATTGAAACTTCAGAGGAAGCATCCTTGGGTCAGGGGAAAGCAAAGTTGTTCAAATTTTGGCATTGTGCCAAGGGATTTGGTTTCCATGGCAACCATGTTGAAAAACCTTAAAAAATCTTCTTCTCTGAAATTGCTTGTCTGATTTTGAAAATTCTTTCACAAAAATGTTCCTTTAGGGATTGCCTTTCATAGTTGTTCAAATTATTTGGATCGGTCCAAAAAACATGGCCGCCACAGGGGCAGGGCTTTTTCTCCTTATATGTATATTATATAAAAAGTTAAAAAATACTTGTCTGCTGAAACTGCTGGTTGGATTTCAAAATAATTTCACATAAATGTTCCTTGGGTGACTCTCTACCAAGATTGTTCAAATTATTTGGATTTGTCAAAAAACATGGCCGCCAGAGGGGCGGGGCTTTTTCTCCTTATATGTATATTATATAAAAAGTTGAAAAATTCTTGTCTTCTGAAACTGCTGGTTGGATTTCAAAATAATTTCACACAAATGTTCCATGGGTGACTCTCTACCAAGATTGTTCAAATTATTTGGATTCGTCAAAAAACATGGCTGCCAAAGGGCGTGGTCACTTTTCCCAATATGTATTTACAGAAAACTTTGAATTTTAAAAATGACATATTCTCTGAAACCGTTTGATGGACTTTGATGAAACTTAATCACAATGATATTTGGGATAGTCCCTCTCAGATTTGTGTTTTACTTGGCCGCCAGTCATCGAAGATGGCCGCCATGGCTAAAACTAGGTCAAATTTAAGGACATTTCAAACGACATCTCCTCCGAAACCACTTAATCCATTCAACTGAAATATCATATACATGTTCCTTGTTTTTTTTGTTTTTTTTAATTTATTGTTGTTTTTTTTAATCTTTTTTTTAATTTTTCTTTTTTTTTCTTTTTTTTCTTTATTTATTTTTTTATTTATTTATTTTTTATATTTTTTTTTATTTTTTTTTTTATTTTTTTTTAAATTGGTTTAGTTTTTGTTGTTTTTTTTTTGCATTTTTTTTATTTTTTTTTATTTTTTTTTTATTTTTTTATTTTTTTTTAGCTCTATGTTGCACCAGTCAGACCAGTAACAGAGGAGTTATGGCTCTTGATTTACTTAAACATGCTATATTTTGCCTCGTTAATACGGTAGGGCCTTCATTTTTCATCTGATCTTTACCAAACTTTACCAGATTCTTTAGTTATGGCCCTTGATTTAGTTAAAAAGCTGTTTTTTGCCCCAAACTTTCAAAAAAACATAAATGGCAGTCACTCACTTCATTGAAGTTATAAGAGCCGTGTTAGCCAGTAGAGCGTCCACAGGCCCTCTTGGGCCTCTTGTTTTACATAGTATATTTATGGTATCGTGCCATCAGTTGACAGAGGTTTGACACATGTACGGTGTAGAATGTAACTAAATAATATCGGTAATAACTTTGGAATGTACTTGAGCAAATAAAATGGCAATTGGACCTTTAAAAAATACATTTTATGCAAAAAAGGTTGAAATATATATGCCATTATTATGGTCAGGTGGTTGTGAGAGATGACACGATCCAGAAGTTGAACTCGGACATTGGCAAATTGAAGGCGAAGCATCATGAAAAGCTACAAGAGGTGGGCAAACAGTCGGATACAATCAAGAAGCTCCAGGATGCCCTCACACAGTGTCACTATGACCTAGACGAGACAAGGAAAAAATCAGAAGAAGATGTAAGTTTATAGTCTAGGTTTAAAAACATTGTTCTTTCACCTACATAGGAAACTTTAAAATAATGTTGGTTGCATATGCTCTTACTCTGTCTTTTTGCCAATCAACTATGGCCTATTGCTTAATACTATTTACAAAATTGCAAGGAAACCTTCCTACTTTTTTATTCAAAATCAATAGAAAATCAAATGACCAAAAATATTACCTTTAGTTGTTGCTTTTGGTAAACAGTGGTTGTCAATTTATAAAACTTAAAAGCTAAATACTGTTATGCTGAATATGCAGTAATTCGTTAGGGCACAAATAACGGCACTTTTAGGCTAACTTGAAATATCCAAGAATCATAAACATTTTTGATCAATGTTTCTGTACTTAATCCATGAATGTCACTGTTATATAGAAACTTCGTCGGGACGAGCAAAACAAACAGCTTCAGGAAGATCTTCTGGAGTCTCAGTCGCAGTACAGCAAGTGTTATAATGACGTGAGTATTTGTTAGTTTTATAACAACGTCAGTATTTATAGGTGTTATAATGTCGTAAATTATTATTTTTATTCATATTATCATATTTGTCACCTCAAAATAAAAACCTTACCTCAACCTTATTTCAGTTACAAACTTTCCTGAGCTTTCAGTATTCTGCATGTTTTGAAAATAGTGAATTTAGACAGAACTCTACTGTATGGTGTTTACTCGTCCTGCTCTGATTGTAAAATTTCACAAGGTAGTCAGATACCATCATTTAACACTATTATATATAAATAAAACAAAGGGAAACATCATAATGTGTTGTTTTTTTCTTTATATAAATCAATGAAAATTATGAAACTTTGACCAGTATTATAGATGACTATATTCATATTCTATAGTTAACTACAGTCTGATCATGGCCATTACAGTTACTCTGGCATGGTATATATTTCCCCCTTAAATTGCAGTTTATCGCTGAATAAACAGAGTTGCGACTATTTACTGCGTAAGAACTATTTTCATTGTTGTTGTTTTCTACTGAAATGTTACTCGTCCTCTCGGACGACCGATTCATGGGTTTCACTCGTCCGGATTCGAATTTCACTCATCAATACGAGCGGACGAGTGGAATTTTCGTGCCCTGCATAACCAAAGCTGTATATTGGTATGCGATATATAAACAGTTATTGATGTGTTACATTCATTTAGACCAGACAGCCTGCACCCATGTTGGAACTGTATTCCTTATGGTTTCATCACTGTATTGGTAATTTTGCTAACTCTCTTTCCAGATGCTGAAGGCTGAGGATGAAATAGAGAAGTTGAAGGGAGAGAACTCAAGTCTGAACAAACTTGGTATATCCAACAATGATGAGTTATCCCAACAACAAGAACAGCTGCACCAGATGGAACTAGATCTCACAATTTCTCAGGAGAAACACAGAACTTGCCAGAAAGAGGTAACTTTGTCATATGTTTTACAGTCCAGCTAAGACGAATAAAAAATGAAGAATATAAAAAATTAAGAAAGTACTGATTTGTTAGATCTAGCTAATGGCCAGTAAAGCTTATGGAATGGTGAGTTGTCCGTCATCCATTCATCTTTACCAAACTCAGCCAGATTACTGCTATTAATGAAAGCTTGGACAAGTTTGAAATCCAGTTACATCCAATTAGTCATGAAAGAGTTATGGCCCTCAATTAATTAGTCATGAAAGAGTTGTGGCCCTTAATTTAGCATTATAAATAGATTGGTTTATAAGCGAGTTATTACTTTCTGGTCATAGAGCTAGCTTTTGTGGTCAAACGGTAGAATGTTTGGTTCAAATGCAAGGTGTCCCGAGTTCAAATCCCGATGGTTACATCTATTTACATACACCCACCAACTTTCAGAGTCTTACTAGACATTATGCGGATTTAAAGTTGGAAAACAATTATCTAGTATGTTAACCCATTGAACTATCCACTTCAGCTTATAACAACTCATCTGATTGGTCAATCATATCACACTTAAATAACAGGGGAGATTAGTCAGATTACTTGTCTCAATCTTACATGTGACAGGGGAGATTACTGTTCCAATACTCTGGTAGTGGGAAATATTGATCATAAATAATGGTTTGATTCCTTGATTTAAATTTACTATATATTTCTTTGTTTGCAGGTTGCCAATAGAGACCAAATTATTTTGAAGCTACAGACAGATTTGGACACAACTCAGGAGAAATATGCTGGGGCTTTAGAGGAGGTATGTATACGTTTAAATGCATCAAGTATGAGTGTGACAGTTCACTTACTCAATTGTAATATGGCCTTTATGTTGTGTAAATACTGTAAATTGTCTCATAAACACCCTCTATAATTGTTTGCAGTGTAATATACGAGAGGAGGAAGTGCAGAGACTAAACACCAAAGTGAAGCAGCTGCAACAAGAAATACGCAACCTCAATGCGGATATTGAAGATAAGGATCAGAAGGTTGGTATAGCATCACTTTATACAGTCTAACAATATTGAAATTATGGCATTTTATGAAAAGCGAACACTTATTACAGATACACTTGTACTTATAAGTTATGTAAGGTTTTTAAAGTATTACCTGATTGTTCAGGTGACATCTCAATGAAGGTGAGCCTTAAAGAAGGGCTGTAACATGTGCTGTATAGATGTATTATGTATAGACCAGGTACTGGTCAGGGACCACGTCTTTGTATCCTGGCAATTCTTACTATACTATTGATTAGCTTACTTCTTCATGGAGAATGGACACCAATGAAATCAATTTTATACAACATACGAGCCCAGAAGGTCTTGGCTTTGTATTTATCTTGTAGACTGATTCAGCAGTGTCTGCTTCATTGGTTCAGTCGGTATAGCATGTGACTGGTAGACCTAGAGTTGCAGGTTTGAGCCCTGGTCGATCGGTACATGTTTCTCACGCTGTTACATTTGGCAGTCCTGGCAGAACTGGGACTACTAATCTCCTTGTCTCTGTACATATGTACAGGGGCTGTTACATTTGGCAGTCCTGGCAGAACTGGGGCTACTAAACTCCTTGTCTCTGTACATATGTACAGGGGCTGTTACATTTGGCAGTCCTGGCAGAACTGGGGCTACTAAACTCATTGTCTGTACATATGTACAGGGGCTGTTACATTTGGCAGTCCTGGCAGAACTGGGGCTACTAAACTCCTTGTCTCTGTACATATGTACAGGGGCTGTTACATTTGGCAGTCCTGGCAGAACTGGGACTACTAAACTCCTTGTCTCTGTACATATGTACAGGGGCCTGTAAAGTGATTTTGACATGTATTTCCTTGTGACATGTGCTTACTAATGTATTTGTTATACAGGGTGCTAGGGACCAGAAAATAATCCAGCAGCTTCAACATGACCAGGAAATCACTCTCCAAGAGGTAAGAAATAGTCCTTATGTTATATATTGCCATTGATATCACGGAGTCTGTATTAGTTGTTATACATAGTCCCGTGATATAGAACTTAACTACAATGATACCCGTCATCCGTATGTTTTCATGCAACTTTGAACTGAGAAAAATAAACTGTCAATATTTAATTTCTCGTGATTTCAGGTTTATTTAAAAAGTTACTTTATTTTGTCTGGAAATGTGCCTCGATACTATGATGTGCATATGTGAATCTATATTAAGTTTCATTATGCTAGATCTACTTGTTCTGCAATGCCGATACTATACTCTTTTAACTGATGTGCTATATTTGTCATATCTTTATACCTTATTAATCGTGGATATAAGTTATACAAGATCACAGATATAATATTTGTGATATCTTTTATATCTTTATAAGTTATTGATATAATATTTGTGATAACTTTATACTTTATAAATCATGGATATAAGTTATACAAGATCACAGATATAATATTTGTGATATCTTTTATAAGTTATGGATATAATATTTGTGATAACTTTATACTTTATGAATCATGGATATAAGTTATACAAGATCACAGATATAATATTTGTGATATCTTTTATACTTTATAAGTTATGGATATAATATTTGTGATATCTTTATAACTTCATAAGTAAGGGATATGATATTTGTGATATCTTTTATAACTTTATAAGTTTTGGATAAACTATTTGTAATATATTTTATGCTATATATGCTTTATAATGTATACTTTATAAGTTATGAATGTAATAATTTGGATATGTTTTAAGCTTTATTACTTATGTTCAATAAGTTATGGATATAAGAATTTGGATATCTTTTTTTCTCTTTCCAAGATATCATTTGAGACGATATTTTCTGTGATATAACCAGGGCTGACTGTTCACATACTGTTGGTGTAAATATTTAATAATAATCAATGATGTTTATATATTTTAAGAAATATGCTCACAATTAAAAGCTTTTATAATGTTATTATAGAATAATAAAATACAATGCATACAATAAATGATCAACTTTGCAATTGTTCATGCCTTTATATTTCATTAGTGTAAAATTGAGCAATTTTCAAAATTATGTTGGTCACTGAAATTTGCGTCAACACATATATTGTAAAACTCCATATATGGTAACTTGCCCCTGAGTCGGACATTAATTGATGGTTGAATTGATATCCATGGCTGTCAACCATAATAATTCTCTAGGATGGCATCCATAATAATCCCCAATGGATCACATCCATAATTATTCCCCATCTGATGGCATCCATAATGATTCCTCTTGGTTGGCATCCAAATAATTCCCCTTGGCTGGCATCCATAATTATTGTTTTTGGCTGGCATCCATAATGATTCCACTTAGCAGGCATCCATAATGATTCCACTTGGCTGGCATCCATAATGATTCCACTTGGCTGGCATCCATATTGATTCCCCTTGGATGGCATCCATAGTGATTCCCCTTGGCTGGCATCCATACTGATTCCCTTTTGATGGCATTCCATAATGATTCCCCTTTGTGGCATCCATAATGATTCCCCTTTGTTGGCATCCATAATGATTCCTCTTTGCTGGCATCCATTATGATTCCCCTTTGCTTTCATCCATAATGATTTCCCTTGACTGACATCCATAATTATTCCACTTTGCTGGCATCCATAATTATTTCCATTTGCTGTCATCCATTCTGACTGTGATTGCCAACAGTATTAATAAAGCAGTGGGGAGTTTTAAAATAAAATGTTTCTGACAGTCAGTCACTTGTTGGTGGCTATGTATTGCCAATATTATCTACAGAATCCAATATGTTTAAAAATATATACCTGACTCGGTGAGGCAGTAAATTCAACCATTGATCAAATTGTGTACCATGGGTGGTGTGACAGTCAGTCTGTGGTTGGTGGATAAGTTAAGCCAGTGGGTGCAAGGTAATAATTGTTTGATAATGAGGCTTGCACGTCTGCGTCTGACTGCATGTGTTTTTATTATTTTTACTTCTTCCAGTTTTGAAAGTTGTAAATATAAAATTTTCAATTTTTGAGTAAAGAAAGATTCCTTTCCTGTTTTGTTTATAAGCACAATGGATAACTTAAATGTAAAATAAAAATGTAAATTTGTTGATGCAGAAAATTATAATCAAATGGTTTGTCAGTTAATTTTATAGTGTAGAACAATATGGGTCTAGCAAAAAATATAGAGGAAAAGAATGGCACATTTATTCAACTCATACATTTGTATGCATAGATAGTTAAGCATTCGTTCTTATAATTGAAGTTGGAATATTTGTGAGAGAAGGTAACCACTTGTTAAAGGATTATGGTTAACACGTCACTCATCCATTATTTTTATATCTCAAAAGGAAATGTATCCAACTCTACCCCATTCATGTTATTCTTAGTTTATTATTTCACTTCCATATACCATATTATTATTTATGATTTATCACTTCATATATGCATCACATTTCATGTCACATGAACCGTATGTGCGTCCATGTGTTTGTGTTTGGTAGTTTAAGAATGTACGGTTGAAACTTGAGTATTTCTATCGCTTGTGTATTTTGTGTAGCATGACTGACAGGGAGGGAACACTCTTCCTGTAGTCTGGCTTTATTCCCTAACAACCCCCACCTCTTCCCCTTCAAAAGGTGATTGAAACTTAGTGATAGTGTGTGTCAGGGTCATTTGTAAACATAGGAATGTGGCGCCATCATAAATGGAGTCTCTACTGTAGAATTTGCAGCAACTCGTCAGTTCTGCAGGTTAGAAGATTCTAGGCCCAGTCTCCATATTTCATCTCAATGCAATTCTAAGCTCACTCTCCATATTTTATCTCGATGCAATTATAACCCCAGTCTCCATATTTTATCTTGATGCAATTCTAGGCCCAGTCTCCATATTTTGTCTCGATGCAATTCTAGGCCCAATCTCCATATTTTATCTCTATGCAATTATAAGCCCAGTCTCCAGATTTTATCTCTATGCAATTCTAGGCCCAGTCTCCAGATTTTATCTCTATGCAATTCTAGGCCCAGTCTCCATATTTTATCTCGATGCAATTCTAGGCCCAGTCTCCATATTTTATCTCGATGCAATTCTAGGCTCAGTCTCCATAATTTATCTCGATGCAACTGGAGGATGAGCCTGGCATGTGTATCCCAGTTTGGCACTATCCCAGTTTGGCACTCTATGACCTTCCTTGTGTAGGTGCACCGTAAAACCCAATTAAATTAAATTAAATTCACGAATTGACACACACTGCCCTAGGGTTTCCCTGTTAGCCCTTTGTAATTACATAATTTGTTCACTGTCTTTAGAATCAGCACCAGGTAATGTTGTGATTGCGATGCGAAAAATAATGCTTAATGTAACTGACTGGACAATGAGCTGTAGCATGTGGTCATGACTGTGTTTGTGGTAATAGTCATAGTAAAATAATCGCATGTCTATGAAAGTTAACCTGTACAATAATGATTATAATGAATCATAAGCTTAAATAAAGAACTGTGTTTCTGGTACCCCAGCCACCTTTAGTTTTTCTTTTGGCTTACATTTTTTATTCTCCCCTTAAAGTTTTGTGGGAGCATAATTATAGTCGCTGCTTTGTCCTTAAATCCCTGCGTAGATTTTGTCTTGAACATAATTTAAAAACTATAAATGGGACTAAAATGAAACTTCACACTATGACAGAGGACAATAATAGGAAGTGCAGAGCACAAATTGACGCAACAATAGTTGGCAATGAAAGGAACAGCAGTACACAGGAGCCATAACTCTAACTTAAGAATGTCTAGAAGAAAATCACGCATATCATATAATAACACATAGACGTTCATGAGTTTATTATTAGAGACATTTTCCCTTAACTTCATGCTTTATGTTCACTGATAAATCTTCATTAAAGCATCCACTTTGGGGAGCATCCATTGGTTCTGCCAGTATTCTTGTTTGTAAAATTAAAGAAAAAACTACACACCGTTTGATCTTATTTCAATCTGTAACCAGAAACACAAGTTTTTATGCGGCTTACTAATTTCTTTTACATGATTGTGAGATTTGCTATTGTGAAATACCAGAGAGTTTGTGTACTTGTTTACTTTTCCTTTAATACTGAAAACAGAAAAAGCATCTACTCAACTAAAGTGTGAAATGCGAAGCAAAATTTAAAAGAGTGCAACGACTAACAACATATAACTATACACAGAGTCTCAATGCTTAATTAAGCAACCTTGATAAAATATCAAATGTTGATGAAACAGGGATTTAAATACAGCTTTAGAAGAGTTGAAGGCCAGGTTTAATAGTGTAGTTTAGTTTTAGCTCAAGATTGTTTTGTGAAAAATTACCGTTTTTATATGAATTGAGACAAAAAATAAGAAAGAAAAACCGATTTCATGAAGAATGTTCTACCTCAGATATATTTTCACTGAAAACTATCAGACAAATTTTTTGAATATAAAAATGCTGTATAACAGGTGGCAGATATGTTTGGTGCAAATATTTTATTTGAGTTATAGTAATAAATACCTGTCATGATCTGATTCTGTTGATTAATCCTTTATCCCAAAATTCTCTCTACCAGATTAAGAACCACCTGCGTACAATAGAACAGATGAAGTCTGACCTTCAGGTCATGAAGGGCACTCACAACCAGGAGGTCAAGCGTTTCCAAGGTGACATGGAGCTTATGCAGAATGAGTTGAAGGCCATCAAAGAGGAGCTGGAGGATGCTCAAGCACAGAACATGGAACTAGGAGCCAACAACAAATCTCTCAATGATGAACTGGAGAGATACCACCGTATGCAGGAGGAAGCATCTATAGAGGTAAGAGCTCATACAGTTTATGGTTAAACGATGTTCTGCATATGCTGGAGGAAATTGCTAGTTAATATGACATTGATATGGGATAAAACATGCTTTGTTTTGCCCTTTGATTGATGTAAAAGTAAATATGGACTACTGTAGTTTTGGAGTTGAGGCAAAAATCTTCGTTAAACTTCCTTTTTTGTGTCACCTACGATGCTTGGCAGACACTTCATCCATCGTCTTTCAGCGTCTGTCATACATCATACATGTATATCGTTAGTTGCACTTTCTTTTCTGATCAATAACTTAGGGTAACAGTAGGGAATAAAATATTGGAAACTTGCTTTGCAGGTAGCTTATATGGAAAGGAAGCTTGGTATTTCATTTGAGGTCAAGGATACTGTTGCTAAAGATTAAAAAAAAAGTTTCTGAGCTATAGCTTTGAAAAGAAATGAAATATTGGCTTTGTATGTAGCTGATATGAAAAGAAAGCCTGGAATTGCATTTGAGGTCAGTTGGGTCAAGGTCATGGTCACCATTACTAAAAATAAAAAATGGTTTCCGGGCTATAAAGGGGAATGAGACATTGTAACAAAACTTGGTGTGTAGGTAACCTACATGGAAAGGAAGCTTGGGATTGCATTTCAGGTCACTTGGGTCAAGGTCACTGTTACTTAATATAGACTAGTTTCCTGAAAATAATGTTAGGTAGGCATAATACATTGGAACAAAACTTGCTGTGTAGGTAGCTTATATGGAAAGGAAGCTTTGGATTGCATTTGAGGTCACTGGGGTCAAGGATGCTGTTACTAAAAATAGAAAAAATGTGTTTTTCTGCTATTACTTTAGTTACAAATGAGATATTGGTATGGAACTTAGTGTGTAGTTAGCTTATATGGAAG
Organism: Cyrtodaria siliqua; assembly: GCA_037043455.1. Classification (NCBI taxonomy): domain Eukaryota; kingdom Metazoa; phylum Mollusca; class Bivalvia; order Adapedonta; family Hiatellidae; genus Cyrtodaria; species Cyrtodaria siliqua. The sequence continues at coordinate 55,084 of JAWPHD010010459.1, read as the reverse complement.
GAAGCTTAGGATTGCATTTGATGTCACTGAGGTCAAGGTCACTGTTATGAAAAATAGAAAAATGGTTTCCGAGCAATAACTTACTTATGAAGTTGTACGTAACTTGCTATGAAGGTGGCTTATATTGTTGAATGACATGTTTCACTGATGATAACTGGTGCTCTCAATGCAAATATTTTCTTACCCTTTTTTAATTTTATGTCTATATCTGTACTGCAATGATGACAGTAATGTCCTATTCCATTTTGAGGAAAAAAAACTCTACAGTTTCCTCATTACTTCAGGCTATATATTCAATATATGGAATTTTAGTTTACACACACAAACAAAAATTGCATTTTTAAAAACAGAAAACATTTACTATATTTAAGCTGTAAATTGTACATAAAAAAACTTTAATAAAAAATATTCAAGTTTTAAATTTTGAATTTTCCTTAAAACGTTTATTAAGGATTCCTTAATAAATGATTCCTGATCATTTACTGTCCCTCTGTTTGTGCAGATCCAGCGTCATCTTGACAACATTGCGCACCAGGATCTCACTATTGCCGACCACAAACAACAAATCCACATACAGGAGGATCAGCTGCGTAAACTACAGGAAGAACTTCAAGTGCTGGATGGTTCTCTTAGCAACTACAAACAGAAATATGCCCAGAGTAACAACCAAGTGTCTCATCTTGATGGAACTGTGAAAAACCTTCAGGAGAAACTTGCAGAGTCTCGTAATCGTGAACTTGAAAAGGATCAGTCATTGGAGTCGGTGAGGAATGACCTTGAGAACTTGAACAAGATGTACAGTGAGTCAAAACATGAGGTGGATAAGTGTGAAGACGTGATAGAGCAGTTGACACAGGAGTTGAACTCTTCACAGGAAGAGTTGTCATTGTCACACAACCGGCTCAGTGAGTGCGAGGAGAATATGAAGAATCTGAAGGATAGGAACCAGGATTTACAGGCAGAGGTAAGTTTGTGAATTGTTGTTGGACGGAAAAGTTGGTGGGGGCGAGGTATGTTTAATACAGCTTAAGAGATTTCTTTGTCTTAGTCTTTGAAATGGTGCATTTATAAACATTTCATTGATTTAAACATAATTTATTTCTTTAGTTTATTTCCAAAGAGCGAAGAAATCCGACAGGTCACAAGTTCTTACAGCATAACTTATGCCCTTCACAAACATTTCATTATATACCAGTAGAACTTACATATTTTGAAAATCGTCAGCTATATAGACGCAATATAAACAACTTTAACCAACCAGGCCAAACCCCAAAACTGGGGAATGTAGAATTAAGAGTTACCAACTCATAATTCACGTCACATATATTCAATCTCGGGTATTTTAATTACCAGTGAATAAACTTATATTTTTAATCAGCACATATACATTATATTATGACCTGAACACCTGGATAGGGTTTGGATATAAGATTTGTTGGTGTAATTTTGCCGTTATTTAGCGGGTTAGTGCTTTTAAGATGTGCTTGAGGTCTGACAGTATATGTATGCTAACTAGGGGACCTCTGTAAACATATTCTAAATCAGCTTTCATATGTTCCCGTTACAGTCTTTAAAATATGAGGAAAAATCCAAACGTCTGGAGAACGAGCTCTTCTCATACCAAGGTGAACACAACCACAGTGACCAGGAGTTCATTGAGAAGGAGGAGCGTATAACCCAGCTGGAGTACACCCTGGAGGAGACGCAGAACGAGCTTCACAACAAACTCCGCATATTGTCCGACCATCAGGACCAGCTCAATGAACTCAAGGTGGACTTTGCTGGCGTACGGGAGCAGAAGAATAGCGCGCTTAAAGAGGTGAGACTGATGCTCTTTCTTAATGAAATATAATACTGAACAAAGTTCACAAGGACCTTTTAAATGAAGACATAACATATAACATGCTTTTAAGTGCATTTAGACTAGGTTGTATCATTTCCATATAGACTAGGTTGTATCATTTCCATTTAGACTAGGTTGTATCATTTCCATCTCAGCTCAACCTGAAATACATGTTGAGCGGTTAAGGAAAAAATCAAATCTGTTATTTCTAAGTCCCTGTTACTGTCATTTTTAGGAAACCATCTAGCTTAATAGATCAAAATCAAGATATATTTTAAGCAAATGTATTTTATAAATTTAAAAAAAGGCTACGGTATATAATGACATCAAAATGACAAACACGAATTATCTCATCTGTAGATTGATCGGCTGGAGCAGAACTGTGGGCAGCTACAATTAAACTTAGCCCAGGCCCATCAGCGCCACAAGGAGGAGGTCCGTCAGCTGGAGGATCACATTTCCAACCTCGACACCAACCTCAGGCAGACCCAGGCCCGAAGCACTGCCCTAGAGCAGGAGATTGGTCGCAAGGAGGACCAAATCAAGCGCAATGAGGCGGAAATCAAGGCCCTCCGCATGGATATTGGCAACAAAGGAGAAGAGGTTGGTGGTAGTAGCTAGCAGTTTAAATAAATAGATGGCCATCATGTGGTGGTTTGTCAAATGTTCAAGCCTCAAAACAAGCCAAACATTGTCAAATTTTTTATAGTTTTGTCATTCGCTTACCTTAATTGTTTTATAACTGGGTTTTTGTTTTTCAACGCAAACCTAGTTAATATTAGATCAGGGTATATCAACCCAGGATTTTATTTTCCACGGAAATCTGGTTGTTAGGTTGGCCAGGCATCGTCAAATTCATGGTTTCCGTGCAGTAACTTAAATTAGGAATTAGTGTATTTCTCATACCTGCCTGTTATAACGAATGTTTCACAACTACAATAATCCTGTGATATTGTTGTGTGATATTGTTGTGATTTGTTGTAATGGATACGTTTAAGAAATGGAACATCGTTTACGGTGAATTACTTGTTCAACATTCTGGGAATTCAAGGGTAAACAATAATTTCAGGAGATTAGAGGGCAAGTGAAAAATTATTTTTTTTACAGTTTAATAATTATAATACTCGATATTTCACCATTTACAATGTTCTATTTTAATATCCTTAAAATTCAAAAAAGAATATTTCTTGCTCTGCTAGCATTAATAGCATTATGTCTTTGTACGACCACATTATTATGGATTCCAGAGATGATTATAGGGACATGTTTTAAGCTATTGTAATAGTATAAGTGTATTAAAAGTATGGATATTGTGTAAAATAGTGTTTATAGAAATGTCAGATTTACTCTAAAATGTGAAATGAAATTTGGAGTACTGATATTCTCATTGATGGCATACGACTTTTATCATTTGTTGTTCTATAAATATGTTCATTTGTCAAGAATAACCAATAGATAATACCCAGAATGGGTCTGAATGAGTTTTCCATGTCAGTACAAACCAGGTAGATCAACTGTCCTATTGTAAACAAACGTTGGAGAACACTCATTTTCATTGTTCAGTTTGCCCATGCCAAACATTATAACAGTACAAGCTGTTTGTACCAACATCAGAAGATCGGTAAAACCCATGAGAGGTTTTAAAACCCATAAAACCCAACGTTAATAGGATTGGAAGGAAAGAAAGCAATCTTATAACGTATTTAACAAATGCCATTGATGTTGGCGGTTAATGCAGTTTAACATCGAAGCGGCTACATTTTTTTACATAACTGATTTCGCGTAAAAGGAAAGAAAAACTAACTCGATACAAACAAGTCTTCGAGAAAAGTAAACAAAAAAAGGGGAGAAAAACAACAACATGGAACACTTGGGTGAAGAGTCATGGAAGTGGAGAAGAGTAGAGAATGTGTTACAGTAGACAACAATCTGACACTCTTGGGTGAAGAGTCATGGAAGTGGAGAAGAGTAGAGAATGTGTTACAGTAGACAACAAGCTGACACTCTTGGGTGAAGAGTCATGGAAGTGGAGAAGAGTAGAGAATGTGTTACAGTAGACAACAAGCTGACACTCTTGGGTGAAGAGTCATGGAAGTGGAGAAGAGTAGAAAATGTGTTACAGTAGACAACAAGCTGACACTCTTGGGTGAAGAGTCATGGAAGTGGAGAAGAGTAGAGAATGTGTTACAGTAGACAACAAGCTGACACTCTTGGGTGAAGGGTCATGGAAGTGGAGAAGAGTAGAGAATGATGTGTTACAGTAGACAACAAGCTGACACTCTTGGGTGAAGAGTCATGGAAGTGGAGAAGAGTAGAGAATGTGTTACAGTAGACAACAAGCTGACACTCAGCTAAAATGTGAGAAAAAAATTGAGCTCCTCAATAAGGGAAGTGGTAACTGATAACAAAGTTAAAAACGTTTACTTGCTAATAAAGAGGCCCCTTCTGGAGTAGTTCTATTAGTCGTCATTTCTGCCGTGTCTTGTTTGATAGAGAAATATATGGATGAAGTGAGGTGCTGTGGATTGAGATAGTTAATGATTGCCCTCAGATACTCTGCAATGAGGGTTTTGCTGTGGTCTCTACAATGGCAGTTATATTTATGGCCATATATATGGTAATTTAATGAGGAAATTCAGTGGGGTGGGGATTAAATAGAGAGGTCAGTGACATGTAAATTGACTGACCATACTTATGTGGCATCTGGGAAACTCATCTGCTGTTTTATCAAATCTCTTGAACTAACAAGAGTTTTACAAAACTTGGCAGGAGCATTAATTTTCTTATGATGTCTGGTTGGTTGGTCCTTCCTGAAAGTCAGCTTCATTCCAGTCCCAGGGGCTCGCTGTGGATACAAATAATATACTACTCAGAATTTGCTAAGGATCACTTTTATTCTACCATATAATTTTATTAGAAATTAATTCACAATAATGATATTAATTTCATTGATAATTCAACAATTCCTCAATTTGAAACAAGTCACGAGATCACATGACCATACACGGCCCTAAATAATTTCATGTAAAATAGAAATAATGCTATTTATTTCAGCAAGAAATTTAGACAACAAAAAGGTGATCCTTAGCAAATTTTGAGTAGTATAGGTGGCCATTTCTCCTCTACAACCATAAGAGTTATTAATTGATACAATGGCTGGAATGACATGTTGTTGTTTGTTTATATATATCATGTTGATGGCCTATCCAAGATTTTTTTTTGGAAAATCTTGTAATCACTACTTCTCCTTATTTCAGGTATTTATGAAACTTCACCTGAACATTCATTATGATATCTAGTTGGTCTTAACTAAAATTTAATTTGTTGGAAAAATCCAAGATGGCCACTGTTCCTAGAAATAGATTTAAAAATAAATTAAAAATAGGTGATTGTTACTTCTCTACAAATATAAGAAGTATTGATACAGCGTGTTTTATGAAGAGATCAGCATGACATGTAATTGGTTCTCAATGAAATTCATGATTCTTCCAAGATGACAGACAGTGGCCATCTTTGTTTAGGTAAATAGTGTGGTCCCTACTCCTAATGTTTTATTTAGGGCTTAATAAAATTTGACAGGAACATTGCAGATTTCTAGTTGGTCCTACATGAAATTCAACTTCCTGCAAAATTCAAGATGGCCACTGAAAATAGGGAAATATTGTGATCATACTTCTACTAATCTTCATTAACTTCACAGAAACATTGCTAGTGATATCTAGTATATTTATTATGATGCTTTTCACTGGTCGGTCAGTCCATCGGTCCGTCAGTCCCATTTTGGTTTGCGCTCATTTTAAAGAAAGTCGTTCCAGATATTGAATATGTCTAGTATCAAATTAAAGGCAGAATTTGATATGGGTGAATTCTACCCAATATTGGCAGAGATATGGGGCTTTTATACATTCAGCTATACTTGTGTCCAACCAGTTTTCAGCCCCTAACAGTTTCCATGATATTCATTTTAAACACATTTTTTAGCGATAATTTTAATTCCACATGTACATTTTCATTGCACATGTTCATCGGAATGGTAAAGATAGGAACAAAGAATGAGAAGTATATAAAATGGGTTTAAAATAATAAAAGAACAGCAGCGACATATTTTGTTTATCCCTGATGTCGATGATAACGATGCATCTCCACGCGCATGCGCACATAAACAATTTAAAGGGACACTGTGTTCACTTTTATATATTTAATTCAAATGTACAGCAGAGGATAAATGAAAATATATTTTAAAATAGTAATTGCTGTTCTTAAAAACAGACACATTGCATCATATATATAAGGCCTAAAATAAAATATTAAATGTTTCCCCTCCCACGACCGACCCGAAAAAATGGCCATGACCCAAATTTTTTTTTACCGAAACCGTATTAATTTTTTTTTTATTTGGTATGACAAAATTTGGCATGAAACAAGCTTTTGGGGACGAATAATTTTCTCTCGGATTTGGCTATGATTTCCGATCACACGGAAGCTGCTTAATCAATAATTAGTAAAACACAGAGTGTGTCTGGCATGTGTCGAACATTCAGAGTCAAAGCCTGTCAAATCGATCACGGCGGGGTTATGATCATGCAACCAACCAATGAAATTGAAAATTAAAAGAAAGCCTGTAATTGTTCATAATTGATGACATTTCAATCGAATATCGGCAATATTTTTCTGCCGGGAAAGTGCGGTCACAGTTATTCGGATAGGTACATTATTTCGGATGGACACAACTTTTAAAAAGAAATAAATTGACATAGTTTACCATCAGGAAACTGTCCTATGTTTGTGTTTAGCTTATACAAATATAAAACAACAACATAGTATACCCCAGAACAACTGTTTATGAATGATAGATATTATTAAGGCAGATATCTAAAACCTGTGAGAAAAGAAAAAAATAACCTGTTTTGAAATAATCATAAAAATAATTTTACCTACCTACCTACCCATACCAATTTGACCAGGGTCGCGGGAGGGGAAACAAAAAATATTTTAAGTTTGGCCTAATGGAACAGTCCATTTGCATTGAAATATCAATAAATCAAAAACATAAGTTTTAGCAGAATATGGGTCAATTCAAAGGGAAGCAACCTGTAAATACAGGTGAGTAAGCAAACATTACTAACTTTATTTTATAAAATATTATGGGTGAAAAACAAATTTAAAATAAAAGAATTGTCATTGTTTTGATGATATTAACAAGATCACGAAAACTATTCATATTGGTGACAAAGAATCCGCATTTTACACCGTACATATATAAAGTTACATGTCGAGTGGGGTTTCTCAAAATCAACTTAAATGTCATTGTATATTGCATTCATTCGTATGGTGATTGCAAATGAAAACCCTGCATCTATTTTAAATATTATTTCATTAAAAGTCTATAAAAGTGCCGAAAACTGCTTGGACGCCAGTATAATATATAATGCATATTTGTTGCTTGTATGTCTAGTCTAGACCTCAACCAGTTTATTTATAGTATCTATAGAGTTATGGGCCTTTTATACTTTTAAAATATTAATCTATAAGGTATTTAAGAGAAGTGATTTCCACTCATTTTAAAGAAAACCGTTCAAGATATTCAGTCTATATATGTGATGAATATGTCTAGTATCAATATAAAGGCTGAATTTGATTATGGTCAAATTCTACAAAATATTGACAGAGTTATGGACCTTTCATACTTTATACTATATAATATATAAGGTATTTAAGAGAAGTGGTTTCTACTCATCGAAGAAAACCATTTGAGATATTCAGTTGATATTTGTTGAGAATATGTCTACATGTAGTAGCAAAACAAAGGCAGAGTTTGAATATAGCCAAATTCAATGAAATATTAGCAGAGTTAGGACCTTTTATACTTTCAACTGTATAAGGTATAAAATAAAAATTGTTTCTGCTCAATTCCCTTGAGAGATTTTAATGAAACTTCACTACAAGGTGTGACTCATGCAAAGGAAGCTTAAGGTTGTTATTTGGGTCATTTAGTCAAAGGTCAGGGTCACTGTTACTATATATAGAAAATTGGTTTAGCTCAATAACTTTAGTTTCCCTTGAGAAATTTTAACGAAACTTCATCACAAGGTGCGGCTCATAGACAGGAAGCTTATGATTGTTATTTGTGTCATTTGGTCAAAGGTCACAGTCACTGTTACTATAAATAGGAAAAGAATGGTTTCTGATTTTAACGATTGGATTGGATTTTATAGTCACACCAACAGCTAAGTTCATATGGCGACTTTCCAGCTTCCATTGGTAGAGGAAGACCACAGGTGCCCTCCGAGCAATTTTCGTGCACAGGTGGTCACCCAGGTATAACCACCAACGTTCCGCAAGCCAGCTAGATAGCTTCCTCACATAAAGATGCCTGTTCTCATGAGAGCTGAAACCCGAAGTGATTTCAAGTCATAGACTCTAACCACTTGGCCGTGGATGTCCAAGGGATTTTATTGAAACTTCACCACAAGCACCGGCTCATGAAACGGAAGCTTGGGATTGTTGTTCAAATTATATTTGGTCAAAGGTCACGCTGGAGCTATAGCCCTCGAGGCGGGCATATAGGTTCACAAACAACTTTTGTTTTTGTACACTCTCAACAGCAAACAATTATAAAATACTGCTTGTCATGGTGACCAGACTAGTCTGAGACAATTCATATATGGTCAACAATATTATCATGTTGTGGTTTGCCGATAAGACCTTTGCTTTAAAGCTACAGATGTCGGCCCCATATGGGCTCACTCCCAGGTGGAGGCATGTCTGATGGGAAATGTCATCCTTCATTTCATCAGGTTGCTGTCCTTGTATAACCTTATATAATGTGTTAACAGGATGTAAAAACTCATATCATTTCATTCTCTGAGACTTGACATGTCTGAGTGAGGTGACCAAGTCCAGTAATGTTCTTACAGCAGATTGACTCTACATCTGTGACCTCGTGTTGTAACTATGAATCAAAGAAAAACTGTTTTTGCCGTGAAGCAAAATTTAAAGAGTGCCACTTTTCAAGGGAATTAACTCATAAAGCAGGAGAATTGTATTGTTGCTCAACAACATCAAAACATAGTTTAGAGAGGGTAAATTTGGGAACCTTTCCCTACTGTTACTATGGAATAGATTTATATGGTTCTTTTACATGCTCAGAGGACAGACTCAAATACATGGGAGCGCCCTGTTTACTTCCGCATTCTAAGGACGAGGGTAGGTGAAGTGTCTCACCTAGGGAAATACCGAAAACTAATGGCGTCATTGACCCTCGAACCTGTGATCTCCGCATTCAGATGGGAACATGCTGTCCACTTGGTTAACAGTTGTCCGACACCTTGTCTATATAAGACCAACAGAAATACTTGTTCAGCTGTCTATATCGCCATGGCTGCCATTCTTGCACTCGTTTACATTTTGAAACACAAGAGGCTATAAACCATCAGGTTTCCGACCACAGTGTTTAAATCAAAGGTAGCCATTCCTAAAGCATTTATATGTTTATCTTCAAAGATTATACAATATCTTAAGTGCTTCAAAAAACTACATTACCAAGTGAAGTGGCATATCACAGATATATGGCTCTCCAAATATGATACAGGCTTAATGAAGATAAGGGAGTTAATCCATACTGGTTTGATGTAGGCAATTTTTTTAGTATGTACAAAGCAAAGCAGGTTTGGACTGGAAATCCCGCTCAAATTGCAGTTTGGCTGATTTCCTCTGAGCGTAAGATTTATGATAATCACTTATGAATATTTGAAATATTGTTTCTATATACCCGAGTTGTATAACATACAGAGTTTTCATATGTGACATATCGGCTATTGAATTGAACTATTATGTATGGTAGTTAAATATTGCTGCAGATAGAAAATAATAACTTTTCTTTTCTGGGGGTTTATATTGGGGTATGACTTGAGATCAGTTTGATACTTCTGACAGTTTTATTGATGAGATCGGATTGTAATAGGGGTAACATAATGCAAGGCATAGAATGCAAGTTTTACAGTTACAAACACACACAGCTTGTCTCTGTACTACCTGGTTTTAACAATTAATTACAAAATGTTATGAAATATTTTATCGAGGTAACATTGCTTAGGAACAATACATGCTCATTCTTCTTGACAGTATCACAGTCTTTACCTTTTTATCCGACATATAGTACAGGGCTGCATATATTTCCAGCCTTTTGATTCTTTACTTCTAAAAAACAAATTGATGCGAAAATGACTGTTTAAGTGGGTTTATTATGGGGAAAGGCAACATCAAACAGATAGAAATGATAGTAAAGCATTACAACAAAACATTACAAAAAAAACATTACAACAAATCATTACAACATAACGTTACCGCAAAACATTACAACAAAACATTACAACAAATATTACAACAAAACACAACACAATGTTACAACATAACATTACAACAAAACATTACAACAGAACATTACAACATACTTAACAAAACATTACAACAAAACACAACACAACATTGCAACAAACACAACAAAACACAACAAAACATTACAAAAAAAATTACAACAAAACACTATAACAAAACATTACAACAAAACACAACACAACATTGCAACATACACAACAAAACACAACAAAACACAACAAAACATTACAAAAAAACATTACAACAAAACACTATAACAAAACATTACAACAAAACACAACACAACATTGCAACAAACACAACAAAACACAACAAAACATTACAAAAAAACATTACAACAAAACATTTCAACAAAACATTACAGCAATAGGAAGAATCAATACACAAATATGAAGAACAGCCTATTGATTCATGCAGTTGATACGCTTCCGTTAACAAGCAATTATTTGCTTCATTTACATTATTCATTATTTGTAGCGAAAATAGAATTCCTTCTTGAAAAGCTTTAATGATTGTTTATCTTCTCGTTGTGTTTGTTCAGATAAATTCAATACTTTGCACACCGAAGTGTAAATATTATATCAGAAATAATTCCTTTAGGAGAGTACTACAATATAGTGAAATTTTATTGATACAGTAATTATAGAGCCCAGTATGGGCACACTCGCTGTGTATTCATACAGTAATTTTAATGCCCAGTATGGGCACACCCATTGTGTTATGGTCATTGAGATCCATTCTCAGGGGTTGTTTAGTTTTATCTCTTCTATTTACACATTTGAAATTTATTTGACAATTCTTAAGAAATATTTGTGTATAAATGATAATAACAAGTTGGTATCAAATGCCTGATACTCCGAGTATAGCCAGTGTTAACTGGTGGTAACACTGTACTGTACTTTGAAGTCTTTGGTGACATTTTGTGTTGTCTGCATAGCATGGCAGACAGTTAGGAATCTATTTGTGGATTGTCTGTTGTCCATTGCCCTCGTCTCTCGTCCATCATCCGTCACACTTTAACCTGCAACCTAACTTTGGCCATAATTTGCAAAGTGTCTGACCTATGTTCATAAAACTTTACACACTTATTCATCTTACCCCAAGAAAGGTTGTTACCCATGACCAATAACTTTGACTTTCATTTTGGCAGAGTTATGCCCCTTTTCATAAGACTTTAACATGCAACCTAACCAAGCTCATAAATGACCATAACATGAAAAGTACTTGACCCATGTTTATGAAACTTCACAAACATTTTCATCTTACCCAAAGAAATGTTGTAACACTTGTCCAATAACTCTGACTGTCATTTTGGCGGAGTTATAATAAAAGTTTCATAAAACTTTAACCTGCGACCTAACCTAGCTCATAACTTGGCAAAATATATTGACATATGGTCATGAAACTTCATACATTTCCTCCTTATCAATTATCCAATGCAGAGTTATGCCCCTTTTCATAAACTTTAGCAATAACAAAAGAGCTGCTCCATAATTCTAGAAGGATTGCATCCCCTGTCTTCAAACTTTATACCCCCCCAGTCGGTGGTGGGGTGATAAGAATCAGCCGACTGCTCGTTACTTAGCAGAGTGGTAGAACCCCCCCGAAATGTAACCCACCTGTTGACCGTGGGTGGCGACCCGTGTCGTTGGAGAAGGGAGTCCTGGTGGTTGAGTGGCGTGGAGATCTGGTAGTTATCTCCACGTTGCAACACACCACTTTGGTCTGGACTTCAACTAGACGGGCAGTCAGATTTGGCCCGATCTGATCAATCGGTTTGTCACACCAGCTATAAGAGACCCGACCTTATTATTCAGACAGTACCAGTACACTGTATCTTACTTACTTTTTTATATTGTTCTACTTTAAACATTATATAGATAGGGTCTTTTATGGCGGTGGCGCACGGGCTAATCATGTATTTCAAAACGCTATATGGCTATACTCGTGCCACTTTTTAAGCGGAACATAAGTGCGGCTCTTTGACTTTTTAGTTAAGGGGTTATGTCCGCTGGGTGGTATGGGGGGTCTGATGCGTTAGCTTTATATGAGTATACCTTCTACGTATTCTTGGCATTTTGCTGTTGGATATCCACAGCAAAATTTCCCCTTGTTGGACTCCGAGGTGGGTGAGAAGCGTGGAAGATGAATTCTTAACGCCACATCATGGCATCACAAAACGCACAAACTACTAATAAACGGAAAAAAACAGATAATGAATCTGATACTGAGGAATCAGTAATCAATCAATCTTTTCCTCGTTTTCTCATTATCGAATCGGAAAACGGGGAAAAACCTATTGCAGATATGTCACCTTTCGTGATCGAGAAAACTGTCCATTTCATTGCTGGACATGTAAAACAAATTAAAAAATTAAAAAACAAAACAATTCTTATTGAAACAAACAAAAAATCTCACTCCGATAATTTACTTACAATTACACAAATTTTAAACACAAAAGTCAAATGTTACGCTCACACCTCTATGAATATCTCCAAAGGCGTCATCAGGTGCCCGGATCTCTCCGGAGTACCTGAAGACGAAATTATTCGCGAGCTTGCGCCACAGTTGGTAACTGCAGCTCGCCGAATAACCATCAAAAGGAATGACAAAATTATTAGTACAAATACTATCATACTCACATTTGCAACACCCGTCTTACCAAAAACAATAAAGGTGGCATATCTGCAATTGCATGTTGACGCCTACATTCCAAACCCGTTACGTTGTTACAACTGCCAAGCCTTTGGGCACCACAACTCCAGGTGTACTAAAGAAGAACGTTGTGGTAAATGTGGCGACTCTGCATTCAAACATAACGAATCAGATTGTCCTAAAGACCTCAGATGTACCAACTGCGGTCTGGGACATCACGCAAATTCAAAATTATGTGAAAAATTTAAAAAAGAAAAAGAAATCATAACAGTTAAATATACACAAAACATTCCCTTTCCAGAAGCAAGAAAATTAATTGAAGAAAAATATAAAATTTCAAGTCCGACCTCTTATGCATCTATTCTCAAAACAACAGCAACACACACAGAATGCAGGGATGCAAGTACGCAATACGAACCACAGCCAGAAATTCAAAATACAAAGAATACTTCCTCAGTATCAAATCCAAACAAAAGTCAACAAACACAACTTAACAAACCAAAATTAAACTTTTCACCTAATCAAACTTTTACATTTAAATCAAACACAAAACCGGCAGGCTCTGGCAATGTCAAGAGCATGTCAATTTCTCAGAATTGGAAAGAGGGTTCTTCTAAGACTGTGAAGTCTAGAAGTTCCCCAGTCGTGAAGCCTAATACATCCTCGGTTGGAAGGCCTAGTGCTGCTCCGGCTAAGGAAGTTGGAAAGCCTAGTGCTGCTCCAACTAAGGAAGTTGGAAAGCCTAGTGCTTCTCCAACTGGGGAGCACAAGGAGCAGCCAAAGGTGTCTAATGGCCCTATTGAGCTTCATAACAAATTCCAACAGCTTATGGACATTTCAGAGCCGGCAGCTGCACTGCCACTTCCATCCTCTCATGAAAGGTTAGTTGAGGTGCCACTTCAGCTGACTTCTTCCGGGGAGGAGGATCCATCAGTGGAGATGTCACTGCTTGAGTCTCCTAAGACCTCTCCTAAATCTAAGGCCAAAAATAAAAACAAAATTAAAAATCACCTTAGCGCTAAATAATGGGTAAAACTAATAAGATCATTCAATGGAATTGTCGAGGTTTGAAACCAAATTATGATGAAATCAGCTTAATTTTAAATGAACACAACCCTATTGCCTTTTGTCTTCAAGAAACATTCTTGAAGACAAGACTAGTGATAAGGTATCTTTTAAACAATACTCACTATACAATCATATTTGTGATACCGGGGACAAGGCCACTGGTGGAGTTTCGATAATCGTTAATCGAAACATTCCTCACAGACCTGTTGCGTTGAAAACAAATTTGCAAGCTATTGCGGTCAGTGTTACTATGCACAGAGTCATAACAATATGTTCCTTATAGTTCTTCACTAGACCCTAAAGATCTAAATCACCTAGTTGCACAATTGCCATCACCTTTTATACTCTTGGGCGATTTTAATGCACACAACTACATCTGGGGTTGTAAAGATATAAACGATAAAGGCAAGAAAATTGAGGATTTCTTAGCCAAAAACAATTTGTGTCTTTTTAATAATAAGTCACATACTTACTTACATCCTGCTACAGGCTCTCATTCTTCCATTGATTTAACAATATGCGATCCAACGCTTTTGATGGATTTTTCGTGGAGTGTTGGAGACGACCTCTGTGGAAGTGACCACTTCCCCATATTTCTTGAAAATATCGGCCCTCCACTTCTCGAAAAAACGCAACGATGGAAACTTCGCAAGGCTGATTGGACTACGTTTCAATCTCTTTGCGAGGAACAATTAAAGCCTTCCGTTTTCGAGGATGTCGAAGACGCAACTGCTCTTTTTACCAAAACTCTTCACGATATAGCTGATCAAACCATTCCAAAAACCTCGGCAAATCCTAAACGCCCACATAAACCATGGTACGACGATGACTGTAAAAAGGCAGTCAGCGTTCGTAAAGCTGCATTAAATAATTTTAACTTGCGGCCAACTCAAACAAATTTAGATAACTTTGCGAAAGCCCGTCATACTATTAAGGATAGCAAGAGGAAATCCTGGAGAACTTACGTCTCTAGGCTGAATTCTCGCTCATCTCTAAAGAAGACATGGGACATGGTCCGGAAAATAAATGGTAAAGGTAATTCTAGTACTGTAAATCATCTTAAAACAGATAATGGAGATATAACATCTGTCAAAGATATTACAAACACTTTGGCAGAAACTTTTTCAAAAAATTCTTCTTCTGAAAATTGTCAACCAAATTTTCTGAAAAATAAGAAACAAAAAGAACAGAAGAAGCTGAACTTCAAGTCGAAAAACTTGGAAAAATACAATAAACTATTCTCTCTCAAAGAACTTCGAGAGTCCCTTAAAAAGGCTCATCATACATCAGCTGGTCCTGATGATATCCATTATCAATTACTAAAACATTTACCTGAATCCTGTCTCTCTACCCTTCTTGATATATTTAATAAGGATTGGGTGACGGGAATCTTCCCCGATTCTTGGCGGGAAGCAATCGTTATTCAAGTCCCCAAACCTGGAAAGGATCATAAGGACCCAATAAATTATCGCCCAATCGCTTTAACGAGTTGTATATGTAAAACCATGGAACGAATGATTAATGAGAGACTCGTTTGGTACCTGGAGTCCAACAAACTGATAACAAAGTATCAAAGTGGATTCCGGCGCCAACGAGGCACAACAGACAATCTCATACGATTTGAATCGTTTATTAGGGAAGCTTTCATAAAAAAAGAACATTTAGTCGCTGTATTTTTTGACTTGGAGAAAGCTTATGATACTGCATGGAAGTACGGTATTATGAATGATCTACATGACATTGGTCTTAGAGGCCGATTACCCATTTTTATAGAGAAATTCTTAGATGATAGACAGTTTTGTGTCCGAATGGGTTCAACCCTCTCTGATATTCATGAACAGGAGATGGGTGTTCCACAGGGCAGCATACTCTCTGTCACACTTTTTAATATAAAGATTAACAGTATAGTAAAATGCATCAATCCAGGTGTGGATTGTTCGCTATATGTTGACGACTTTGTTATATGTTATCGTGCAAAAAACGTGAATACTATCGAGAGACAATTACAACAATGTCTCAATAAACTTTCAGACCTGGTCTGATGAAAATGCTTTTAAATTTTCTAAATCTAAAACTAATTGTATGCACTTTTGTCAACTTCGTAAACATCATGAAGACCCTCATCTAACACTGGATGGGTCACCAATACCAGTAGTGGATGAGACAAAATTCCTTGGTCTTATTTTCGACCGTAAATTAACGTTTATACCACACCTTAAATACTTGAAGGCCAAATGCCTTAAAGCTCTTAACTTACTTAAAGTTGTTGCAAACACTAATTGGGGAGCAGATCGAAAAGTCCTCTTGCGACTTTACAGATCTCTTATCAGATCCAAGCTGGACTACGGCTCAATAGTATATGGATCGACTCGCAAGTCGTACTTGCAGATGCTCGACCCTATACATAATCAAGGATTACGACTCGCCTTAGGTGCCTTTCGTACATCATCAGCCGAAAGTCTATATGTTGAAGCCAATGAATCATCACTGTCTCATAGACGAGACAAATTAGCTCTTCAATACGCCATTAAATTAAAGTCTAACCCTTCAAACCCAACTTTCGATAATGTTTTTAATCCTAGTTGTGAACCTCTTTTGATCGAAAACCGAAGGCCATTCGACCATTTGGTCTTCGTATTAAACCAAAATTAAGAGACACTGAAATCGACCTAAATTTGATTGCCAAGTACAAAGTATCACAAATTCCACCGTGGACTTTGGAAACTCCAACAATTATTTTTGATCTTTGTAATAATAACAAATCCAGTACCCTACTGTCTTCCAAAGCAAATTTAATGAAATTATATCGAAATACAGTGACTTTCAACATATCTACACAGATGGCTCTAAAGATGGAGATAAGGTAGCTGCAGCAGCTGTTCACAAACACAGCATAAAGAGCCGCCTGCCTGACAAGGCCTCGATCTTTTCAGCTGAACTTAAGGCAATTGAACTTGCCTTAAATTATATTCAGGAATCTGATGATGACCATTTTGTAATTTTTTCTGATTCCCTTTCATCTCTTCAAGCACTGGGTAATATGAAACATGATAACCCAGTTGTGCTTCAAGTTTTAGAAAAGTACAATTCTCTTATAATTGATAATGTTATTATTTTCTGCTGGCTTCCAAGCCATGTAGGAATACGTGGTAATGATAGAGCTGATAGTGCTGCTAAGGCAGCATTAGATTTACATATATCTAATACCAAATTACCTTATACTGATTTTAAAAGTTGTATTAACACATATATTCGTAACTCTTGGCAAACCGCTTGGGATTTGTCAGTTAACAATAAACTCCATTCAATTAAACCGTTACTCGGAGAATGGCTTTCTTCTAGTAGACCCATTCGTCGAGAGGAAGTTGTCCTAGCCCGGTGCAGGATAGGGCATATACGTTATACTCATTCATAGTTATTACAAGGTGAGCAATTACCAGAATGTATACCCTGCTTTGCACCGTTAACGGTCAAACACATATTGCTGGAATGTGTAGACTTTGATCCTATGCGTCAAAGGTACTACAATGTTAATACTATGAAAGAGTTATTTGATACTGTAGATTTTAGTCTTGTTTTAGATTTCCTTAAAGAGATCAGACTATATAAATCATTATAATGTGTTCTTATATATATTTACTTGTTTATATACCCGTTGACGGGCATTTGTTGATTTACATACATAGTTTATATTACACCTTATCATCCCTTATTTTTTAATAATTTTGTCTTTATATATTTACATTCATTTTTAATTAATTCTTCATTTTTCATCATTTTTTTGCGCACAATATGACCTATTTATGTGTCGACGTGCCGTAAAACACCATTCATTCAAACTTTATAGTTAGATTATACTTGGTGAAACAAGCGCGCCGCAGGTGACACACGTGTTCCGTGGAACACTCTTCTAGTTATTTTTTTTTGGATTCGCTTATGGTTATCGGGGCTCTTCTCGTCCAATGGAGTTCATTATGTATCATTTTGATCATATGTCAGTGGTATTGCTTTCAGTTAGATTTGTCTGTAATGTATATTTTACATTCACAGTTGATAAATGAGAAAGTTTCAGTTAAATAGAATGAACATCTACCTGTCATTTTTAAGTTACTTTCTAATCCGGTTTTCATTCCTTCTTTTCTCCAAGAGTATACGTTACGTTTTCCATGTAACAGTGGTCATGTACATTAAGAATTTAATTGCTGCGTAACAAGTCTCTGAGGACTTGTTATATACAGCTGAATAATGATCTCTCAGTCAAAAAATCTGAGTTTGTAGATATTTTAGATAACTGATTAATCATTTACTGAGTCAATATTTGTAGTACAACAATGTACTGCTGTAGTAAATTCCAAAAGTGTACATTTACTGAAAATATTATGTCAGCTTAATAGCACAGGTTATGATAATGAGTTTGCATAAAGTCTGTAGTAGCAGTTAAAGCTTACACAATAATAAATTTCTGTTAAGACAGAATACATTTCTGTTAAGGAGACTGAAGAACATTTAGATGCCATTTTATGACTTGTCTTATTTTAGACCAATAATTTGTTTAAAATATATTACACCATATCACTGCTTAGTCAACAAACCTAGTCAACATGCTTAAATGCCCCGTATGAATTATTACCTAAGATTTATACACCAAAAACTAACTGAGTCATCACATTTTCCAGACCAAACTTTTTTCATAAACAATAATTACACATGACCCAGTACAAGGCACTTGCACCTTTTATGTTAAATTGAAAAGCACACTTATGTTTGAATTAATTTTTCTAGATTGTTTGCAGTCCCTTTAAGGATTCCCAGATTAGGGGAATATGGATTTCCTCTAATTGGACCTCCAAGGCTTAATCCTCCAAAGGCAAATATCTTTACCGATCAATCTTACTGATCTACCTTACTGTTTCACCTGAAGCCATCTTATCTATTCACACTCATGTTTTAAAAAGTCTGGAAATCATATTTGGCAGTAAGAGACTGGTATTATGCTATTTCCATGAAGCTTCTGCCTCTGGGAGCACTTCATAATATCCAACATATACCCTGGAGATAAACCTCAAACTTGAGTGAAACTTGATTACTGTTAAGTCATGGGCTCTATAAATGTCTAAAAAAACTGATACAGTTAAGAGGTAAATTTATTGTAATATTAGGTGAGGTTTGTGGAGAAAATTGTTTACCTTAATATACGAGTCAGGTTCTCGTTAAGATGAATACCAGTGTTTCAGCAACTGTGGACATATTACATGACTGTGCAATCAATTCTGAATTACTCAATATATCACACGTACTATAAAACACATACAAATCTTCTTCAAAATCAGAGCAATCATTTTACAAGTTTTACAATAGCCTTACTGTAATCAGATTACATCTAACACTTTACATTAAATTGTTTATTATACAGTATTCCATAGCAGTCAAATGTATAGTTATAGCAAATCTTAGAACAATACCATTTGTGTATGGTGAATAACTGTAAATAATAATACAAACAATTGGCAAAGGATTGGTTGACAACGTGTTGATTAGTCTATACAGGAACATACACACAAGTACATTGTATGGGAATCATATCTGGTATTGGTTAATTATTAATATCAAGCATCTACTCCCATTTTGGACAAATACATTGGTTATAATCTTCAGTCCTACTGCAGTCCTACATACTGTAAGCTTGAAGTGGTTCAAATTTTGCCTCCACTCAGAGTTTCATGAAGAAGAAGAAGAAGAAATTTCATGTAAGGGCCTGTCTAAGCACAGCTATAGTCTGTTTCATAATTATTCATTTTTTTGCTTTTACATATTATTTATTATGTTTCAAAAAGGTAAAAACAGAAAATGAAATAGAAATAATGCAATTTTGCGCGTGGTGTAAAGTGTGAAGATAAATGATTCAGCTTGACTTCTCCTGCAATCAGCTTGACTTTTTCTAGTGCAATAATGTTCTCTGTCAGTGTTGGGAGATTTACTGAAAAACAAGTTATAATTATGGCATGGGTATTAATGAAAACAAGTTATAATTATGCCAAGGGTTCAAATGAAAACAAGTTATAATTATGCCATGGGTTTAAATGAAAACAAACAATGATTATGCCATGGGTTTAAATGAAAACCAGTTATAATTTTGCCATGGGTTTAAATGAAAACAAACTGTGATTATGCCATGGGTTTAAATGAAAACAAGTTATAATTATGTCATGGGTTTAAATGAAAACAAGTTATAATTATGCCAAGGGTTCAAATGAAAACAAGTTATGATTATGCCATGGGTTTAAATGAAAACAAGTTATAATTATGTCATGGGTTTAAATGAAAACAAGTTATAATTATGCCAAGGGTTCAAATGAAAACAAGTTTTGATTATGCCATGGGTTTAAATGAAAACAAGCTATGATTATGCCATGCGTTTAAATGAAAACAAGTTATAATTATGCCATGGGTTTAAATGAAAACAAATTATAATTATGCCAAGTGTTCAAATGAAAACAAGTTATAATTATGCCAAGGGTTCAAATGAAAACAAGTTATAATTATGCCAAGGGTTCAAATGAAAACAAGTTATAATTATGCCATGGGTTTAAATGATATAAGCATGATGTTTATTGGTGTGTTGAGGATTGGGACTGAATGCTTCAGTGTCAGGTGTGCCCACAACCCACCACTACTAATTCTAATTAATATCTAGGAGTTTATTTTTCTGTTATGATTCTTAATTATATATCTTTTAATTATCTCATTAATGCTATTCACCTAAATAATCTTCATGTTTGGATTGATATGACAATTCATTATTCATAATTCTAATACACCCGCACTAATATAGCCTAGTTTAAAATATTTCGTTATATTGAACGATATATCACTGTAATTTTTACAACGTTAGGAGAATAAGCAAAGCAATGCCAAAGATTTCAGATGTGTGCGTTATTTTCACATTTTAGGGATATTAGAATAGAAATAGAACATCGTTTGCGGTGAATTATCTATAATATATCACGGTTTGTTGTTCAATGGTAAACAATAATTTCACGAGCCCGAAGTGCGAGTGAAATTATTGTTTACAATTGAACTCACACCGTGATATATTAAACGATAATTCACAGTAAACGATGTTCTATTAAGTAATCTCCATATTTCTATAAATTAATATCAAGTTTCTCCTTATAATCTTCTTAAACTTAATAGCACAAGTCAGGTTTGAATGTTACTCCATGTTGTACAGATAAGTTGTGGATAAATTGATAATTTCTTTTTGCACCTATTAAATATAAGTTGACATATCCTAATGCTAATCTATAGCTTTAACTTGTCCACCTCAGATCTGTTTTTGAAGGCGACCTTTTGCCACAGTGATAAATACAGCAAAGTTTGATAGCTTTTAGAACTAACTAATCAAGCTTTTGATAAGTAGATTATGCAAGGAATGGGGAATTCGAAAAATGGTTTATCAAAAAGTTTTGAGAAGATTTTGTAAAAGTGGAAGGATTACTTTGTATAAATGTCAAATGTTTACTGTGTCAAAAATGGTGATTATTTCGCGATGTTTTACTTCATGCTATATAGAATAAATCAATAAAATATGTGTGAAAAACAAAAGAAATCGATAATAACCTGGATATAGCTGGCAATGCAGCTTGTTGCAATTTTGAATTTGGTTACAGAATAATAGAAAGTATTTAAACAAGAAAAACTGTTCCGTAATTAACCTAGGTATATTTTGTTACAACTTCTGTCGGATACACAACATTGTTAGGAATGTATGCTACGCTGAACTTGTGCTTATTTGACAGATTATTTCAAAGTTTAAAACAGACTATAGATAAACATGTTATCGGTGTCTAGCAGGTACATTCATTTGATGACAATTGTCATATTGGTAGATGTTGATCATGTAAAACCTCCGCCGAGCAAATGAACCTTAGCGTTTATCTACTCATCATTATTCAGTAGCGGAATTTACGCCGGTGCATCTTAACTTTGTGAAATGCTAGTGTGAAGTTAGGTTTGGAATAGCGAAGTTATATTCTGAGGTGTTAAATAAAAGCGTAAATAATTGCTAAAACGGGGGATTATATTAAAAAGTAGTGAAAGTTTTAATTTGGAAACATTTTTCAAAAGGATATTGGAGTTATGTGTATTTGTAAAAGTGTTACAAAATTAATACAAATACATATCAATACCAGAATGACTGTCTAAACCATCGTTTACTCCGAAGTGGATTTTTTAGTTTTATTGTAAACAATTATAATTAATAAACTAATAAGATTTATTTTTAAACAAGTGGTGGTATGTTATAAATGGAAAATACTGTATACAAGTTTTTTCTTTTGAGTTAATATAAGAATAAGGTATTCGATAGTTTAGAAACAAGATTGGTCTTTAAGTTATTGAGTTGCTGGTTTAATCTTACTCTTTTTTGTTGAAATGACTTACATTATAAATACATTAATGATTCTTACATTATAAATAAGTTAATGATTTTTTAATTGCAGCAAGGTGCATTTTATCAAAATTCTTGATGAAGTGGTTAAAAAGAATATTCCTGTCTGAAATACAAAACTTAGCAAATAGAGCTTTTAATAGAAGTTTTATTTTCATTGAGAGTTTTAAATGGCACTCGATATAGATTTTCCCATAAAGTGCATGAGAGTTTTGTTTGATCTTTTCACTCCTTGATTGTTATTCTGTGTTCCCTGGATAGCAAAACTATAAAAAAAAAGCCAGTCACAGCCATTGTGGTTGTAATAAACTGTTATTACATGTAATTCACACTTTTCCAGTCCCTGATATGAAGATTTTGCAATATTTATTGCGGCTCGACACAAACCCACTACAATACACAACTTGTTTCAGTTCAGCTCTCGGAAATCGATTTTTTGTTTCCTTTTGTGAAATATCAAAGTTTCAAATCACATGGCATTCTTTAACAGGTCAATTATCCATAAGTTAATGGAAATGAAATTAAATTTTGTTGACATTTTGAAGGATTTATTGCACACCTACGATCCGTTTTTATTGGGATTTTCGTAAATGCTTAATGGATTTTACCAATACAAAGGATTGTTGTAGCTGGTTTCCATTCAGTAGCATGAGGTGTTGCTATATATTTTAAGTATTTTATGAATTGTTTATCCATTATTTATTAAGTTTTGTTAAATAAACGGTGCATTCATCTACCTGGCAACACTGGAGGGGACATCAATCACATCAAGGTAGTGAAGGAATTGAATGGGGAGATACAGATTTAGAGCGCTTACAATGAAGTGCTGACCTGCTGTTAAAGACTGCTAACATTTCTGTCAAGTAAAAAATGGTTTCAGTTTTCTCTTTTTGAAAGGCTATAATACATTTCACTAGATTAAGAAAGGTTTGTTTTGTAAAGTTTCATGCAGGTATTGTGCTAACATTTCTTAAAATGTTTCATTTTTTCAATTTGATTGCACTTTCCACATTTTGTACTTGTTTGAATGGATGGTGAAATGTTTTATCTGGATTGTTAAGTTCTTCACTTGCAGTTGGAATTTATTTCTGGGTTTTAAAAAATATGGATGGAGTTCATTGCAAGACTTTTTTTAATTCAATAGTTCAATAGCATTTCAAAATGTGCTGGAAGTAGTCTTCTTTTACTGTGGTTCTTTGTGATTCTGTCCCATGTTTTAAATCAGTTTGTCTCATCAAGCTTTTCTTTAGAAAACAGATCACACATATTTGCTTTTGGAAATTGAACTTGATTATTGTGTTGAATGTTGTTGATCAATCTACTAGCCACATATAATGATGAACAAACACAGTTGATTACAAAGTCCAGAATATTTTTTAATTTCACACATGTATTGCATGGCAGTGACAAGCTTTGTATTGTTACTCATGCAATCAAATTTCATCCAAACTTTGCTTTAAGTTGTGAGACACATTCTTGACAGAGTGTAAGACAGATTGTGGCACATTAATCAGTCAGTAGTTACTGTAAAAGAAACTAATGTGATGGATTATAAGGAACTATTAATTTACTGTTAAAGTTGCTGCTCTAAAGTGTGACAATGACAATGTTCAGTCAAGGAGGTGAATTACCGAGTCCACCGTCACGGTCATGGCAGGATCGATATGAGGACATGGCTGAAAGGTCATATCCTCGGGTTATAGTGGATGATGTTATTGAACCTTTACGCCTCCCTGCAACACCCTCATCTTTTGCTAGAACCGAGAATGAAAAGGCGGTCAGGTTTGAAGGTAATGCAAATGGTAGAAATTCATATGACCTTGAAGAAGGTCAAAGATCAAGGTCACCTATTCATGGAACAATTGCAAAAAGTGCTATAGACAATTGGAATGACCCGAGCTATAATGAAACGGATGTTACGGTTCAACATATACAAGATACTACCTCTGTTGTCGATGATGTTGTTCAAAGATATTCCTCTAGTTTGCCAATTAATGATAATAGACCTGATGAAACTATAAGGTGGTTTAGGAATCAGGCAGACCAGAGTCCCCATGTGGGGCCCCCATCACTGTCAGCCCAGATGACATATAGTCCCTACAGGGGGCCCATACAGGATGAAATACATACGCAGCCCTACAGGGGCCCAATAGTGAGAACAATAAGAACAGACAAAAATGACCCCTTGCCAATGTCATATAGGGGAATTGGTTTAGAGAAGGTTGTAAACCTAAGTGGGTCATGTCAGGATCAAGTAAGCGAGGCAAGAATTGATGAATTAAGTAACAAGTATAGAGAACGTATGTCTCATAGACTAAATAGACAAACTATTAGGAATCACCATAGGAGTAAGTCTGACAATTCTGTGCGTGACCTTGAGGAAGGGTCAAGGTTAAACATTCACAGCGATGATTGGTTAGTGAAAAAATATGAAAATGCTATGTTACAGATAGATAAACTGGAAGCACAAGTGAAATGTCTGAAGATGGAAGTGAACAGTCTGGCTGCAGCAAAGAAACAAGGAGAAATGAGGGTAAGTAGATGCTGCCTGCATTCATATCAGTATTGTCTTCTAACTGCTCACCTATATCTTATCTCTGACTTTGAGATTGGTGTTATATTTTCCCTTATTTAAGTGTTTATTATTATAATACTATCAGGTAATAAGTCCAAATTTCAAGTGTCTTAACTAAGGACAGCCGTGTCTTTCTTCTGCTCCCTCTGCATCTGTCAATCTATATTTCGCAGCTGTATCTTACTATTTATCCATTTGTCCATCTATCTTTCTGTTTTAAGCTCGTCTTTTCAAAAGAAAGGCAAGCTATTCCACTACACGGGCGTTTGCATCTCCATTAGTGTTTGTTAACATGCCACAGTAAGTTCGTTATTCTGTTTTAACAGAATTATGCCCATTTTTTACTTTTTTATAAATAGATAAAAAAAATTATCTCTTGAAGGAATTCAGTGTAACTTGATACACATATTCACTGACATAAAGGAACCTTTTTTAGTTTAGTTTTTTCACAGTTTTACACAGATATATATAAGAAAAAAGTTAAAAAAATGTTCTCTGAAACTACACAAGCCAGAGGTCTTATATTTAGCACGTAGTATAAGCTTAGCTTATGGTCCTGTACCAAGTTTATTCAAATGGCAAACCTCTGTTCAAACTTGACCCCATCCTAAGTGTCCCTTGTTTTATTAAAGACATATAGTAAAAACATTAATAATCTTTTTCTTTTAAACCACTTAGCATGGAGTAATCAAAGTAACTATTCCTTCGTAATGCCATTATTGTGTAGAGTTGCTTGCCTGTCTTGGATTTCTGTATAGCCTTTGTTTTGTTCGCAAATTACGCAGTTGAAATTGGTTGAAAATTCATCAATAAAATCGCCTTTTTTTTTCATAAATGTATAAACATTCTAAGTGAAACCATAGATCTACATACATATAATTATTCCTTTGTATTGCCATTATTGTGTAGATTTGAATGACGGCCTTGGATTTCTGTATAGCCTTTGTTTTCGTCTCAAATTTTGCTGTTTAAGATGGTTAAAAAATAGTATTACGATGCGAGACCTGTGTATTCGGTATGACACGCTTGATTTTTGGGGTACTTGCGTGCAATAAAACAGAAATATTATATCGATCACCAACATCCTGTTATTTGGAACACAAAACAACCCTTTGAATTACATCTGTTACCGCCCTTCTAAGGGGACAATATGCCGAAATATCGCGCACGTCCACCTTGTATATTCGGTATGACACCTCTGACTTAGGGGTGGAAGGGTGTAATAAAAACAGACATGTCGACCGCACTGTATATTCGGTATCGAACGGTATTAATTAGAAGGCGCCAGATGTGCAATATGGAACAATAGACCACTAAATCCGTCATAGTTTAATTAAACAAGGCAACTGAAGCCAAAATCAAGTCGTATTACCTAATGAGCCAGCGAACTTATGTACTTACATGTATCATTATGCATGTATATTTACAATTTGCAGAGTCCCATGATCATTGTCGCAGTTTCACCTACGGTCATATTATTTATTTTGTTTATTAAAGTTAAAACAGAAGTCACTTTATAGAATGAAAAATAATCTCTCAGCTTGTATTTGAATTAGCCAGCTAGTTTAAATACTTTTCCCAGAAGAAATAATACAGCAACGATATATATATATATATATATATTTAATTTGTCGAGTCACGTCACTGTCGCAGTTTCACATACGGTCAAACGAACGTAATTGTTCTTATTTAGTTCGTTTTTAGTAAAGCTTAAACAGACATCACTGCATAGAATAAAGAATTATCTTTCAGCTCGTATTTGAATTAGCCAGCTAGGGGTAGGTGCGGGAGGGGGCCTCCCCCTAGAATATAGACATCCTTTGGCAGCCTCTGGTGGGTTTTTTGGTCACATTTTTGCAGCCTTCTAGGGTAAAATAATTTCTTTAAAAATGAAAAAAACATATGTTAGGAGTTAAGTTAGCCTTCGATTTTTATGCCATTTTTGGCCATAATTATTTTTTTACTTTTCAAATCGATGTTACGCACGTGCGTAAGTGCGTATCGCTGGCTACTCCCCTGCATGTTTAGAAGTGAAAAGTTCCTCTTTCATGAACTAAGAAATATTCACAATCTTATCATTTTAATTGCAAGCCATTTTATCTACCTATACATGGGACTGTAAATCCCTCTCTCAGAAGACATGGCGTGAATACAAACTATCACTCTTTCAATAGACCTGACATGAATAAACTGTCAGTTTTGTATGGAGTGATCAGGCCTCAATACATACACCCTTATTGAACACAGTATTGCCACCTCTTACTGCTGTAGAACCATGCTTACAATGTCTGTGCAATTAAAAGTTAAAAAAACATGAGCTTAGAATGCTAAGTGTTATGGTTTTTTGATTTCCCTGCGAAATGACATCAGCCAATTAAAGTTTTCATTTGTACAAAAAATGGCAATTAGCAACTGTTCAGCTGTAGTTCCTGTCAGTTCTTGTTAAGTCAACACATTTAATGTTCAATAAAAATGGCTTAACCTTTGAAAAGCATGTATTATATGTGTATTGATTGAAATTTGATTCTATTTGAATTAAAAATTCAATACTAACTTGTGGTTTTCTGGGTGGTTGTGTAATGTTTTGCTAACATACATAAAATCAATTTTAATCAAAATTTGAAGCAATCTGCAGTAAAAAATGATAAGGGAACTTTTGATTTAAATCAATTTATTTCACTATATATTTCTTAAAAAAACATGTACCCATGTAAAAAATATTTCTTCTGATATAACAAACTAATCAAGAAAAAGTTGTTTTGTAGAAATAAATATTAATGTTTGAAATATTTATGAATAATAAAGGTGCAGTATATCCTTTAAATAAAATACCCCAACAATTGTGCAGCTACCATGAAACACCCCCAACACATTGTGTGGCTACCATGAAACACCCCCAACACATTGTGTGGCTACCATGAAACATCCCCAACACATTGTGTGACTACCATGAAACACCCCCAACACATTGTGTGGCTACCACCAAACATCCCTAACACATTGTGTGGCTACCATCAAACACCCCAACAAATTGTGTGGCTACCATCAAACACCCCTAACACATTGTGTGGCTACCATCAAACACCCCCAACACATTGTGTGGTACCATCAAACACCCCCAGCACATTGTGTGGCTACAACGACACCCCCAATACATTGTGTGGCTACCATCAAACACCCCTGGCTACCATGACACCCCCCAACACATTGTATGGCTACCATGAAACACCCAAACACATTGTGTGGGTACCATGACACACCCCAACACATTGTATGGCTACCATGAAACACACAAACACATTGTGTGGCTACCATGAAACACCCCAACACATTGTGTGGATACCATCAAACACCCCTAACACATTGTGTGGATACCATCAAACACCCCCAACACATTGTGTGGCTACCATCAAACACCCCTAACACATTGTGTGGATACCATCAAACACCCCCAACACATTGTGTGGCTACCATCAAACACCCCTAACACATTGTGTGGATACCATCAAACACCCCCAACACATTGTGTGGCTACCATCAAACATCCCTAACACATTGTGTGGCTACCATCAAACACCCCTAACACATTGTGTGGATACCATCAAACACCCCCAACACATTGTGTGGCTACCATCAAACACCCCCAACACATTGTGTGGATACCATCAAACACCCCTAACACACACTACCATGACACACCCCAACACACACTACCATGACACACCCCAACACATTGTGTGGATACCATCAAACACCCCAACACATTGTGTGACTACCATGAAACACCCCAACACATTGTGTGGCTACCATGAAACACCCCCAGCACATTGTGTCTACCATGAAACACCCCAACACATTGTGTGGCTACCATAAAACACTCCCAACACATTGTGTGGCTACCATGAAACACCCCAACATATTGTGTGACTACCATGAAACACCCCCAACACATTGTGTGGCTACCACCAAACACCCCAACACATTGTGTGGCTACCATCAAACACCCCAACAAATTGTGTGGCTACCATCAAACACCCCTAACACATTGTGTGGCTACCATCAAACACCCCCAACACATTGTGTGGTACCATCAAACACCCCCAGCACATTGTGTGGCTACAACGACACCCCCAATACATTGTGTGGCTACCATCAAACACCCCTGGCTACCATGACACCCCCCAACACATTGTATGGCTACCATGAAACACCCAAACACATTGTGTGGGTACCATGACACACCCCAACACATTGTATGGCTACCATGAAACACACAAACACATTGTGTGGCTACCATGAAACACCCCAACACATTGTGTGGATACCATCAAACACCCCTAACACATTGTGTGGATACCATCAAACACCCCCAACACATTGTGTGGCTACCATCAAACACCCCTAACACATTGTGTGGATACCATCAAACACCCCCAACACATTGTGTGGCTACCATCAAACACCCCTAACACATTGTGTGGATACCATCAAACACCCCCAACACATTGTGTGGCTACCATCAAACATCCCTAACACATTGTGTGGCTACCATCAAACACCCCTAACACATTGTGTGGATACCATCAAACACCCCCAACACATTGTGTGGCTACCATCAAACACCCCCAACACATTGTGTGGATACCATCAAACACCCCTAACACACACTACCATGACACACCCCAACACACACTACCATGACACACCCCAACACATTGTGTGGATACCATCAAACACCCCAACACATTGTGTGACTACCATGAAACACCCCAACACATTGTGTGGCTACCATGAAACACCCCCAGCACATTGTGTCTACCATGAAACACCCCAACACATTGTGTGGCTACCATAAAACACTCCCAACACATTGTGTGGCTACCATGAAACACCCCAACATATTGTATGGCTACCATGAAACACCCCTAACCCATTGTGTGGCTACCATGACACCCCCCAACACATTGTGTGGCTACCATGAAATGCCTCAACACATTGTATGGCTACCATGACACACCCCAACACATTGTGTGGCTACCATGAAACACCCCAACATATTGTGTGGCTACCATGACACCCCCCCCAACACATTGTGTGACTACCATGACACACCCCCAACACATTATGTGGCTACCATGACACACCCAAACACATTGTATGGCTATCATGACACACCCCCAACACATTGTATGGCTACCATGAAACACCCAAACACATTGTGTGGCTACCATGACACACCCCCAACACATTATGTGGCTACCATGAAACACCCCAACATATTGTGTGGCTACCATGACACCCCCCCCCCCCACCCCCCACCCCACCCCCAACACATTGTATGGCTACCATGAAACACCCCCAACATATTGTGTGGCTACCATGACACACCCCCAACACATTATGTGGCTACCATGACACACCCAAACACATTGTATGGCTATCATGACACACCCAAACACATTGTATGGCTATCATGACACACCCCAACACATTGTGTGGCTACCATGAAATGCCCCCAACACATTGTATGGCTACCATGACACACCCCAACACATTGTGTAGCTACCATAAAACACCCCCATCACAT
The DNA here is from genome assembly GCA_037043455.1 of Cyrtodaria siliqua. Taxonomy (NCBI): domain Eukaryota; kingdom Metazoa; phylum Mollusca; class Bivalvia; order Adapedonta; family Hiatellidae; genus Cyrtodaria; species Cyrtodaria siliqua. The sequence continues at coordinate 24,510 of JAWPHD010010459.1, read as the reverse complement.
TGTGTGGCTACCATGAAAAAAAACACCACATTGTGTGGCTACCATGACACACCGAAACGCATTGTGTGGCTACCATGAATGCCCCAACACATTGTGTGGCTACCATGAAATGCCCCAACACATTGTGTGGCTACCATGAATGCCCCCAACACATTGTGTGGCTACCATGAATGCCCCCAACAGATTGTGTGGCTACCATGAAACGCCCCAACACATTGTGTGGCTACCATTTTCTTGTATTGTCCTTATAACATTAAAAACATCTCAAAACCTTCACATAAATATCGCCCATTGACCTCAAAGAAAAGCGATTATAGCTTCAGTATATTTAAACAGAAGGCACATAGTGACTAATAATCAGAGTATTCAAGGATATTTACAGAAGAATTGGTCCCTGTTCATTGTGGCTGGGACAATAGGTCACACAAATATTGATCAATAGCTGTCAGCACTTATCTCGTCCCAGCAGGGTATTGTAAATCCTAGATTATTGATGACTCAATCAGATCAACATTTAATAAAAGATGTTTCACATCATTATGTGTCCACGAAAAATACACAACAAATCTAACAAATCTAATACCTATTTATCTTTGAAATTTAATAAAGGTATTTCAAACACAGCAAGCACTGATATAATGTGAGATTTTATCATTCCATGTAAAACTAAAACTGGGCAGTATGTGATAGAATGACGACTACCATAAATATAACATCAGTACTGTTAAGTTGAAAAGGATATATGGCAATCTTGATTTTTTTAAACTCATGACGTCCACTTAGTTTCTACTGCATGTTTGAAAATTCATTTTTAATAATTATTTGAAAAATTCAAAGAAAATTGTTTTTGCTTGATACTAATGGTTGATTATATTAAATAGCACCACATAACTGTTATTCAAGCAGATTTAAAGTCAAAATAAATAGAGATTATTTAACTGCTGGGATCGATTATAGGGAAATCCTTCACGAGATAATAGGCGTGTGGTTCTCTTCACAAACGAGCGTAAACAAGTGAGTGAAAAAATAACACACGCCTACCATCGAGTGAAGGATTTCCATATAGTCGATCACAACAGTTAAATAATCTATTTATTACATTTTTAATCAGATTATGTTTAGTTTTAACCTAAATTATTCGCTTTATTGAACGTTATCAGCGAATGACGTTGACGTCAGCAACACTTTATTGATGTCATAACTCAACGTCACAGTTAGTTATTTTTGTGTTCGGAGTTAGTTATTAATATTTAGCGATTATGAATATTCTTTCACTGAGAAATCCCCATCTTTCACCCACATAAATGTAATATTACGAGGTTAATATATGAAGGTGCTGATTACTACTTCAAAGATTGCTGTGTGTCCCTTTAAATGATCTGTAATACTGATATGTGTTATCATATTAAACCGGTATTTACTTCTCAAAATACAACAGTCCAGTGTTTAATGTTTACAAAAATGCTAATGAAGTTAAAACAACCATGTCACTCCCATTTGTTGCTTAAGATGCTAAGATGAGATTCCATTAAATCTGCATCTTTGTTATTTGAAGTTAAGTTTAAGTTTCCATTTGGTCTATTTAAAACAGATATCTGAGCTTCAGAATGAAACGGATCATTTCAAGGCCGACCTTTCGGAAGCCCGGGCACAGTACAAAGATTGTGCCCAGGAGCTCGCCCACCATGAGGAGAAGTTGATGCTGATGGAGCAAAGTCTCGGGACAACCCAGGAGCAGCTGAGTCAGCGTGTGACAGAGGTTGTGCGTCACGAGCAGGTAAACAGGAAGTTTGAAATGGAGCTGAAAACACTGAAGGAGCGGAATAACAATGCGGAGGAGGAGATTGAAGAGCAGAAATCTGTGATCGATAAACTCCGGAAAGACATGATGCATGTGAAAGAGGAACATCACTCAGCAGTGCAGGAGGGGCTCGCGTACAAACAGCAGGCTCACAAGTGTGACGTGGAGCTGGAGGGGGCACGGGAACAAGAGAAAATGCTCACAGAACAGGTATGAATATTGATTCATTTCGATGACTAGAGAATCGACTCAGGGTGAAGTTAATATGTGTACTGCAGTGAAAGGAAAATATTCAGCGGGGAATGCTAAATGCAATAAACGCCTTATGGCACATAATCTCTGATCTGAGTTGAATGGTTTAGGTAGAATTTAGTGAGTTAGCTTGAAAAACAACAACATGAATTATTGTAAAAATATCCTAATTAACCTTGTCGGATATATTCCTTAGCCTCGTCTGTCCAATGGGGACATGAGCCGGACAGACTAAGTATCATAGTCTATCCTCTAAACATGTGGAACCTTTATCCTCCAAACATGTAGAACCATAGGAATATATTCGATAATCAGGTTCCCTGTATTTCTATGCATCCTTTCTCTACACTTATATAGAGGATCTTAAACGAGTTCCCATTTCATATAAGATTTATGAAACGAGTTATGAATTATTTTAATTTTAACAAGCCTTTTGGCGAGTTAAAATTAAAAAATAATTCATAACGAGTTTCATAAATCTTATATGGAATGGGAACGAGTTCAAGATCCTTTTTATCACATAACATTGCAATCAAATTAGTAGAAAATAATTCAGATGGACAGAGAACCGCCACGACGTCAGACACACTTTAGCGCCAAAAGGTCATAAAATATGTGACGTCGTAACGTCGCGTCTCACACATAACGTTGCGTATAAAAGAGTTCGTGTTTTACCTCTTTACAAAATAGCAGTTTACGCCAACTTTTTAACAAACCAACAACAATGTTTTGTATAACGTGCATTATTTTTATAAGCTGTCACAAATAATAACTTTATGACTCAGATCTGGGTGAATTTGTAATAAATAAAATAGTTTCAGTTAATAAACTTGCGTAGTGTTACAGGTTTAACTCAACCAATCAAAATCGTTCCATGTTGTATTACACGTGTGTCATACAATAGAATATTAAATGGGTGTTTGACACTGCTAACAAGAGACGTTATGTGATAAAATGAGTTGATGAGCCCTCAACAACAGTTGTCAGATATATACAAAACACATGAAGTTAACAAGCATAATCTGAGCTATTGTATTCTAAGGGTTTAATACATCTCTGTCATCTACATGTCATCTTTTACTGCATCGTTATTTACTTCTAATCTCCATGACAGGTTGAGCAGCTGTATGCCATCTTTTACTGCATCATTCTTTACTTCTAACTTCCATGACAGGTTGAGCAGCTGTATGCCATAATTTATTGCATCGTTATGTACTGCTAACTTCCATGACAGGTTGAGCAGCTGTATGCCATCTTTTATTGCATCGTTATTTATTTCTAACCTCCATGACAGGTTGAGCAGCAGGATACCATATTGACACAGCTGCAGAATGAGTTACGTGCAGAGAGAGACCGGCATCAGGAGACGGGCAGACACCTGCAGAATGCCAGACGTACAAACTCTGAGTTGGAGGATCATCTGGAGACAAACCAGAAAGATATAAAGGAGATCTCAAACAAGGTAAGTGAACTAGTGTCAGTTTGTGTCTGGTTAGGGTGTTTGTACAGAACAAGGCATCCTCAACTCATTGTTGTATCAGAGGGGGTACAGTGCTCACCCACAGTGACACAATGGGTTTCTCCTTGTTCTTCAGTTTCCTCCAATATCAAGAATTCATTAATGCTGTTATCTGCACCATCGAGAGCGATTTTCATAATCAATGTAGCATAAATCAAATTCATACCTTAAAAGGTAGTTCTTCCTGTTGCATTAGTGCTACAATATTGTACCTTACAATTTAATATGGATTTATTGATTCAAAACCTTGCCTTATTTCATAGCCAGAAGTAAACTTTAATTCTAACACGACCTCCGCAGTCTTTCATATACACAAAGAAGAGAGACAGCTGTATGTTATTCTACGATAAAATACATCTGTTCCATTAATTCCCTGCGTATATTTCATCCGTTGGAAGCGCCACGTTACATGACGTCACTTGGTAAATATACGTCACGAAGACAAACTCAACAGTAATTTTAATGAAATGTTGATTACAACAAACTTGCCATGCACCCAAACCTTGCACACCCCCGATATAAACTCATCATCTGCATCAGTACATATAACATTAATAAGCATCTTGAACAAGCGGAGAACGTTTGACGTCATACAGCGCAAGCTATATGACGTAAGCAATGACTTAATTGTTTGTCACGTGACTAATAGTGTATTGAAACGCAGAACTTTGCATACGGGGGCGCCCAATGAAACAGCCTGTAAACATAGCAGCCTGATTACCTTGACCTCCGAGATAATATATAGTGCCCCAACAAAAGCGTAAACAAGGGGGTTATTGTTGTGTTCGAAATCGAAATAATAAATACGTACCTGTATTTTATCGGTCGTTCGGATGCGAGTAATTAAATCACTCGTGCTAACGCACTCGTTATTTAATTACTACGCATCCGAACTCCTAACTGTATTTTATTCACCGAAGAAAACACAGGTACATATTTATTATTTCTTAAATAAAATGCTATAACATTTTATCACATGATTGTTATAAAGCCATGGCTTATTTATAGTAATACACTAGTGTATGATAGATGCAAATGAGAACTGAATCACTGTGTTTGTGTACAGTGAAATATTTAGTCCAAATTGTTTCCACGGTATATCATATGACTCTGTAAATAGTTATCGTTATTTGAATCTTACTTCATAAAATGCATTTTCATAACGTTAAATATGGTTTAAGGTGTCGCATTATTTGTAGTGCAAACACGCTACAGCTGCATAAGGTAGCTAATGCCATGTAAGCAACAAAACAACGTCACAATATCTCAAATTGCCGCCATATATAAGGTAAATTGACAACATTAAAGTGAAACTATCACATTGTAGGTTTGTTATGTAATAAATAGAATCTTGCATTCGTGACTGCGTATTATTGACTTGTTGGATAAAAAGATAGAATACCCAGGCATAGCCTCGTTGCCTATCATTTATCCAACTCATTTATTAAAATCAATAATACACAGTCACTGTTGTAATATAATCCTCTGTGTTATGAGTTCTGTGAACACCCAACCATCACAACATACAACTTGGCATGTCTGTAGTTTTAAGAAACCCATAGCAGTTAAAGAAAAATAACTTCGTTTACAAACATTGGAGCAAGCTGTTATACTTTTGTTGTATTTTCATGCAGTTGTTGGAGAAGGAAGAGTTGGTCAAGAAGCTGCGTGACGAAATAGAGGGTACAAGTAAACGTGTACAGAGCCTCAAGGAAGACGTGGCCGAGAGAGATGGACAGTTGCACGTGGCTCGCATGAACCTCCAGTCACAGCAGAAACAGGCAGTGCTTCACCAGCAGGAGGTATGGAACTATTTACTGAAGTTGCCATATTTCACAGGTTATCACAACGTGGCAGCTATATTTATGCATCTTGGTTGCCATATTAAGAGTGCTCCACATTATGGAGTCCATAACTTGATGGAAACTCAAGTTTAATTTTGGTTTAAACTTTGTTTACAATTTGACAAATAACCAACTAAACATAAATGCTGTTAGTGGTGTTATGTCACATTTTTATAATTGGTCAGAACATGCCCCCCAGTGTAAGTGGAGGATTGTGTTCCATTGTACCTGGGTGTTATAATGCACTGTAGCAATTGTCTACATTTTGATTGGCTGAGCCACTAAAATTATAAAGGACTAGGTATGATAAGGGACAAAATTGGCTCCCAATATTGAAAGTTTTAATGCACAAGTTTTGAATATCTAGTTTAGCTACAAATGAACTGAATCAATATTAAAACTCATTACAAGTACGTTTGAAGACTCTAAATGAGTTTAAGAGCCTCACAAACAAAGCCTTTTCTTTCAAAATATGACATTTTTGTTCATTTCAGCAGTTTTTGATCAGTTTTTGATCTTGGAAATACAGACACCCTCGAGCACAGCTGCGTTCTGCGTTTTTGTTGAAACAGGTACTTGATAGGGACCCATCATCATCCAAAAAACTGTGCTCGGAGGTGCGCTCTATATTTTTAGGATCAAATCTTGCCCAGAAAGGTCCAAAATCTACAAAATATAACAAAATTATCAAAATGCCATTTTTTGAGACCCTGTTAATTCTTCTAGATAAATAAAATAAATAAAAAAAATATTTTTTGAAGATAGAATATGATCAGTGTACTTCAACATGCACAACAGATTATATGTAAATATTAGTTTTTTGCATTTTGAACATATTGTGGGCTAAAATACCCCCTTATCATACCTTGTCCTTTAACAAGCTTCAGATAAGACTCTCGTTCTGATTAGTCATAATCAGTGATGCATCTGTGGCACTGAAGCATTCCCCCATAAATTTCAAGTGTGGCGCAGATTTACTTCCGTCATGCACTGTACATCGCACAAAAACTCAGTTGAAGAGTATTTTAAAAAACATTTGCTTTAAATTGCTTGTGGGGGGGTGGGGAATGACAAAAACTAAGAACTACAAACAACCAATATTAAACTTTGCCCTCCCCATTTTCAAAAGGACTCAACCTGCATGTTATAACACTTGCAACAGTTTATAAAAATAGTCCATTACACTAGGTATGCATACATAGTCTGTTTCAGCAGCCGCTTTTAAACTTTGAAAATGTCAGTCCACTCTCAGTTGTTCTGTGCCATTTACCGGATTTTTCGTTTGGCACAATGGGTGGAGGGACTTTTATCCGTAGAACGACTGAACTGAACACATACTGCTTTTAAACCGTTCTTTATGTAAACATTTTGAGACCAGGAGACCATATTTGTCAAATGTCGCGTGATGTGTATGATTTTCTGATCAGTCCCAGCATTGCTGCCGGTTACTGTACATTAATCACTTAGTATTAAAAGTATTTATAAACATTGTCCTTGTAATTACTTCAATCAAATATTTCAAGCTGAAAACAGAAATGAATGAGCATACGACATCATACAGACGACGAGCTGGTACTTCCGGTTGGATTGTAATGTTTTTTCGTGCTATTCAATAATACATGTATGACCTTTCCGCGATTCTAACGGTAAAGAACGACATTTTCAGGTACATAGGTGCTATTTAGATATATTTCATATATATATTGTATTGCTATTGCACACCATTCTCACCCCCCCATCCCCCGTTCCCCTCCCCCCCCCCCCCCCCCCCCCAATTTTGCCCCGGCCCCGTTTTTCAAAACTTGGATGCATCTCTGATTAATCCTGCATTTCATTGGTTGACAACATAAAAACGTCTCAATAGACAGACCAATTTAATGAAGATACCGGCCTGCATGGAATGAAAGTGGATTCAGACAGTTTTACAGCTTTAACAAAATCTTAAGAGTAGAATGTATTAGAAAGGGGTCAACCATACAGGAATTTTCCTATTTGCAGTGTACATGTATATGTTTCTGTAAGGGTCAGAATTTTTTGTTTAGCAGCTGTGCCAATGCATCGCCATTAAAACAAAAATCAAACAATTATCATATGGCATCATTTAATATTTTATGTACTTTTCTTCTGCAGATCTCACGGTATGAGGAGACCTTACAGCAGATACAAGCTGAGCTGGAAAGAAGTCAGGATAATTACAGGAAAGCACATGCTCAGGTACAAACCTACATGCTCTTAAATATTGTAATGAACTGTGAGCTCAGGTACAACCTATTTGCTCAAGTACTACATATACAAACCTACATGCTCAGGTACAACAGATACAAACCTACACACTTCGGTACAAATCTACATACTCGTGTACAAATCTACATACTCGGGTACAAACCTACATGTCAGAATGCACTCTCACAAACCTACATGCTCAGACTAAACGCTCAGGTATAATCTACATGCTCGGACTACACACTCAGGTACAAACCAACATGCTCAGACTACACGTTCAGGTTCACGCCTACATGCTCATGTACAAACCTACATGCTCAGACTACACTCTCAGGTACAACCTATATGCTCAGACTACACTCTCAGGTACAACCTATATGCTCAGACTACACACTCAGGTACAAACCTACATGTTCGGACTACACACTCGGGTACAAACCTACACACTCGAGTACAAAACCTCACACTTAGGTGCAAACTTACATGCTCAGGAACAAACCTTCATGCTTATGTACAAACCTACACGCTATGATTAATTTTAATGAACCGTCTTTCAGCTGAACACTTTGTCCGTCATCGCCCATCATCGCCCGTCATCGCACATCACACTTTAACCTGCAACCTAACCTTAGCCATAACTTGAAAATGATTTGACCTAATGTTCATGAAACTTCATCTTACATCAAGGAATGTCGTTACTAATGTCCAATGACTCTGACTTGTTTCAGCAGAGTTATACCACTTTTCAAAAAACTTTAACCTCACTAATTTCATAACTGGCCATAACTTAAAAAAAAATTGACATGTGCATGAAACTTCACAAATATCGTCATCTTACCCCACCAAGGAATGTCGTTGCACATGTTCAATAACTCTGCTTTCATTTTGGCAGTGTTATTGTCCTTTTCATAAAACTACAACCTAACCAAGCTCTTAACTTGGCAAATATTGACCAACGGTCATGAAACTGTTAACAGTTCGGTTCTTATCAATTATTTGATGCAAAGTTATGACCTTTGTTATAACACTTTTACAGTTAAAAAAACAAAACTGCTCCATAATTCGTGAAGGATTTCACCCCCTGTTTTCAAACTTTAAAGTTAGATTGTCCTTTCTGAAATAAGCACATGGCAGACTACACAAGTGTTCCATGGTACACCCTTCTATTTTACTTATCTTTATGCAGTTGATATTAACATGCGCAACAAAAATTGTACAGATATTGTTACTAACTGTATCCAAAGTAACATATTTACATTCACATGCAGGCTTATAATAAGGAAATTAATGTAAATATAAGAATTGATTCGCAGTTGATATTTGACCTTTTACAGTTGATGGAAAATGAACAGAGAGTTCACGACTTGAAGGTTCAACTGACCACAGTCCAGGGTAACCACAAGGAATCCATGGAGCAGCTCGGAGAGAAGGCTCAGGCCGTGGCCATGATGAGGACTGAAATCTCACGCTCGCAACAGCAGAACCAGGCCATGGTCGAGGAGGTGGGTGTTATCAATACCTGTCAATATTTTGTTGTTCAAATTAGTGAGATCTAGAATTCTGATATAATTTCTGGCATTTAGGACACCCGAATTTCTGAGCTTTAGGACACACACCAGTCTTGTTTTGTATTCACCCAAAAATGTTTGACAGCAAGAATCGTTGCATGCTGTTATAGTGAAAGTTAGATAAAATACTATATGCACTTTATTTAATTTCACAATAGCGCATTTCCATAATGGCCCAGTCACACCAACCATGAATGTCTTCCCGAACCCACTACGGTTGTCCGCCCCCACGGATGCCCCCGGATGGGCATTTCTCAAAAAACGGTTTGAGTACGGTTGAGTATGGTAACAGTAAGGAGCAGCAAGGTTGGCACAGGAAACACCGCAGTTGACATGTGTAAATGACTGGAACCACTACGGTTCGAGTATGGACAACTACGAACTAATACGAACTAGTACGGAGTGTCATGAGCGTGTCATGGTTCCCCGCGGGGTCCGCAATCGCGCAATGAAAAGGCCTGCATTTAAGCAGTTCGGCCTTATTCGCGATGAAACTGTACTAGATCGTAATAGGCCGTACAAGTTTGTGTACAGATCGTACTAAACCATGCTCCAACCGTGAGATAACCTTACTGAAACCCTAGTGTCCACGTAGTAGGTCGTGGTAGGTCGTAGTAAGCCGTGGTCATTCCCGGGAATGTTCTACGAATCACTAAGAATCGCTGTGAACCCACTAAGGATGCTCTACGGATGGAAAAATCGTGGTGCTGACCCCGATAGTTTTGGACATGTCCAAAACTCGGGGTGGGTCCACGGATACATACAAACTAATACGAATAACCCAGGATACACTACGGATTCACTCGAATCCGTCCGTACAGGCATTCGTGGTTGGTATTACTGGGGCATAAAGGGGAATAAAATCTAAATTATTCAGATTTTACCTGTTTTTTCTAATTTCACAAACAATGTATGTCATAGTACTTGGGAAATCAAACCACACCCAAGACACAGGTACCGGTTTAAAAAAAAAAAAAAAAAAAAAAAAAGTTATATTCTTTTAAATACTGAAGGTCAGCATCGAGGAAATCCCAAAATATAGGCATGCATCTCTAAACAACAGCTGCAGTGTTAGTTTTTGAAGTCCCCCCCCCCCCCCCCCCCCCATTCATATTCATTTTGTCATTTTTTGTTCATGCTCATTAAAGGTCTTCATCATGACCCATGCATTGTTTCAGGTGCCATCTCGCTCAAATCACTAAGAGAAAAACAATAAACATGGCTCCAGCGTAAATGGAGTGTCTACAATAGAATTTGCAGCAACTCTGCAGTTCATAGTGAGAAGGTCCTAGGCCCATTCTCCATATTTTATCTCGATGTACATGGAGGATGAGGCTGGCATGTTCATGCCTGTTAGGTGCCATATAACTTTTCATGTGTGCCTTAAAACCAATTCAATTTTTCGGTATAAAAAAATATCCCAGTGAAGGTGACAGTGGATATTGTCAACCTTCAAAAAAGTAATGTCGACCTTGGCGAATCCACTGTCACCCTCACTGGGATGCAATATTTATATAATGACACATCACCAGGTGAAAAAGAATGAGACAGGCATGCTAATATGGATCTCTCTCCAAATAAATAAGAGCGACAACTCTTCTTTACTTCACTGAAAATCATTCATATAGTTTTAACAAATAATCACAGTTCTCCGGCCATGTTTTGTTTCATGAACATGTTTATGTTTATTTAAATCTTACTCAATACACAACAATAGATATTTACAATTCGCACATTGGAATATCTGTGAAAAGCGAGAATAAGATTTTATTTGATGACGTAGAAAATTTTGAACAGGTAAATTAATCCACAGGTAAATGTATTTATCAATTATCTAGCAAAATACTTGTGCTGTGCAGCTATACAATTCAGATTTACCTCATTTTCCCGTGCAGTCCCACAGTGGTAAAAGTAGTATCTACGTCATGCAAATAATACTTATTTTTACATACAACTTAGTAGCGGTTTTAAATATATGTTTCTCTCCGGGACCATCAGGAAATGTTCATATGATGTTTAAGAATTAAATTTGCTAATTGATAATACTACAAAAAGGGTGGCCATTCATCTTTGGGTGACACAGAATTAAAAAAAATTGGGTTTGGGGTAGTGGGGTGGGGTAAAATGGGTCAATTAAAAACAAAATCCCAATATATTTCTGAAAAGTGGGAACATTCCTGCATCTTGCCTGTTAAATCTACTTAATTGCAAAACATTCAGAAAAATAAAAATGAATTTATCTGTTTCCAGTTGAGTCAGTATGAACAGAAGATGAGGCAGTTGAAAAACGAGCTAAAAAAGATGCAAGATATCAGCCGGGCGTCTGAGCAAGAGGTATGTACGTGGTCTCATCATAATTTGGTAAATGTCAGTTTTTGCTATGGAAACTTGCACTTTAAAGACCCAACATCCGATCAGACCTTCGGATGTAAATTAACTCTGCAGTGTGTGTGTATTAGTGTATTATCAGTGAGTGGCGATACAGTGTTAGCTAAAAATAGATTGGGACTGCAGCAGACGACAGAAAACACATTGTTGACCTGTTGATTGTTAGTAATTCCCATGAGTTTTAAACAGATACAACATAATTTTCTCTTCCAAGTAATTAAATACATGTAGACTTGTATGTCTCATACACTAAACATGTACACAATAACTGTATTTATGATATTCATTAGTTTTATTATTCTAAAACACATAATTCAGCCAAATTGATCTGTTTTGCTTTTGAGCACTTTTATTTTATTTTTTTCCTTGACAAATTGTCATCCATTAGTATATGTTTAATGAATGTGTAATCTGTATACAGCAACACTGATCCACAAATACCAGACATAATGAGTATATATATGTCAACATCTTTGATAAGGTTGCATTGTATGGATCATGTTCTACTGGCCCAATTAGCCTGTATCATAATTGGACAATTCCATTACAAGTAAGGTAGAGGATCCATTTCTGCATTTGTATTTTCCCATTTGTTTTATTCATTTCTCATCAAACATTCTAAAGACACATATGCGTAATCTAATTACTCGCAAGTCATCTCTAAATATGTTTATTTTATGTTATTTAAATGCTCAAAATGATAAAAGAAATAGTTGATCAACCTATATAAATTGAACTCCACCATACTGATCTTGGCGGCATTTTAATAAAATGCGGTGAAGTGATATGTTTAAGAAGTTGATGAAAACGTGTTATTATTTTTTTTTGTGTGTAATCAAAGAGCAAAAACTTACAGCTGAAGCTCTTTAATTTCAACCATTACAATTGGAATTTTATTGAAATAAAAAAATCACCAAAAGAACAACAAAATAATGACAATGTGCAACATGAGCTACCAATTAATTCAATTGAAGAAAGCAGGAACATGATGCTCAAGTTTTATCAATTAACGATGTTACAGAAACAGATTTGATGACAAATGTAGATGTTTCTTTTGTACCATTGCTTTTGTTTCCATGTAATCATTTGTGATTACACATGAACAATCATGGCTTGGAAGTGGGTCAAGACCTAATGCCAAAAATAGAATTTAAAGAAGGGTGACAGAAGAAATGCTTGGCGCAAAACTGAGTATCTTGTTAGGCTAGATTAATGAAAAGGGACCATGTAGATGAGAGTGTTGTTAGAATTCTAAGAGAGATAATGACAGAATGTGTATTCAACTTAGTAAGGTCTCGCTATCCTAACCTACCAGGAGAGCCGTATACCGGTCTTTGTTGGTAATACAACACAATTGTGATATAATTTTAATATATGTACTGTTGCACAGATCATTCAAAAAAAGGATATGTGTATACATCAGTATTTGAGCAACAAAACACAAACAGTATAATACTAACATTTTAAAAATAATGCAAACTTCGATTGGTGAAAACATTAATAAGTGTTTAAAAAATGGATATAAAATGCTGCAACACAAATGTACATGTATTTGGAGAATTTCACAAATTAAAAACATCCAAAGTAAGTGCTAAGCATGTTTATTATACACATTTTACTAACCTATACAGCAATAGCATACTACCATGTGTTTCTTGCTCATTTGTTTACAAAGAATGGAGTCACATGATCTCATGAATGCTTAGCTCCTCCCATGATTTTAAAATTTGAAATTTTGGTTTGATGATTTTATTTAATTATGGAAATCAGAAAGAACCATATAACACTATTTTCATAATAATGAAAGAAAATCAATTAAACTTCAAGCATATATTTTTTGAAAGATAACTATAACTGTGTTTTATGATTTTTTGAAGAAAAAGTGTCCCTGACATGAAACATGTTCAAATATACAAGGGAAACCACCCCCAGCTATTACCTCCCTTATATACCCCAGTTGGGTCTTTAAGATATATTTGGAAGTATTTCATGTGAATAGTTTACATGTATAAAAATTCAGTTTGGTTTAACTTTTGATGTTAATATTTAATTAACTGTTTAAACTGTGTATCAGGTTGTCTTTCTCGGTTTATATTAAAACGTTCAAAGATGGCCTCAATAAATATTCTAAAAGGTGATATCTCAGTCGTAAAATTTGTAACAGTTCACCAATCATAAAATAAAATTTATTTATTTTAAATCATTTGGGGACACCAAAAGTTATGAATACTAATAATAACGTTAGTTAATTATAGAAGTGAAAAATTGGCAACACTTTGAATTATTAATGATCTAAATTACAAATGTTTGTCTTTTGACAGCTGAATGTCTTCGACATGAAGTACAATGATCTACAACAGGAGGCCATCCAATCCCAGGACAGAAATCGTGCCAGTCTACAGGAACTGTCTGCCAAGGAGGAGGAGTTAGTCGTGGTTAAGGTGGAACTCAGCTCAGTCCTGGAAAAATATAAACTCAAGTGTAATGAGGTATGTTCCGTGCTTAAATATGTTGAAAACATTAATAATGCTGAAGATGGTATCTCAGTGTGGTATATGTGTATACAATGTAATATGAACTTATTTCAATAAATTATTATTAAATAGAAACTCTTTGAAGATCTGGATATGGTATGATATGATTGCCCAATTATTTAACTTTCATGTGCAGCCAGACAGTATCAGTCTAGATTTTTTGTGAATGTTGATCAGTGTCTGACATGTCTATTAAGATACTCAGTTCTGAGTTATTGAGAAGGTATTATATTTTCAAACAATACCACTCACAATGCCATGATATAAGTTAACTGTTAAGACATCATTTTAAAAATGAGAAAACATGCAGAACAAAAATGCAGTTTAATGTTATTTAAAGCTAAGTTACATTTATAGAAACATAGTGCCCTAAAATGAGACACTTAACGTGTTGCATTTAATTCCCAGTGAAAAACATTAACCTTTGTGGTGGAGCTAAAACAAACAAGGTGCACTAAAATGGTAACTTGTTATCCAACAGTACACGTACCAACAGTACACGTTCCAACAGTACACATTCCAACAGTACACATACCAACAGTACATGTTCCAACAGTACACGTTCCAACAGTACACGTTCCAACAGTACACGTACCAACAGTACATGTTCCAACAGTACATGTACCAAATTCCAACAGTACACATTCTAACAGTACATGTTCCAACAGTACACATTCCAACAGTACACGTTCCAACAGTACACGTACCAACAGTACACGTTCCAACAGTACATATTACAGCTTTAAAGGTGAAATATAGCGTGTATTTTGAGTATATATTCGGAAATATACGTATATAATATACAATATTTTCAAATCTTACACTTATTGGTTGTCCCGTTTTCTCACAGTAGCCAATTTTATCCCATAGCGCACATGCTTCGAGTTTCGCCCTTTTTGAAGACAGGTAAGTGACACGTGATCCTGTGACGTCATTGGTACCAAACGATTCGCGGTGACGCATTGAGTTGTATAGTATTGTCTATGAAGGATTACGTTTTATGGTACTTGTTAAAAATGCCGTGTGTTGTTGCTGGGTGAAAAAGTTTGCATAAAGAAGGACAAGATAATAACCTAAGTTTTTTTCGTTTCCCTAATCGAGATAATGATATATTAAGATTTGAAGTGTGGGTAGTCGTTACCGAAGAAAATCGCCCGACTCGTCGAGAAAGAGGGAACCTACGGAAGACGCGCGAGTTTGTAGCAAACATTTTGAGTTGACTTCGTAGGAAGTCCATCCTTTGGTTTCATTATCTTTTAATTTGGAGAACAAAAGGCCATACAGATTAAAATCAACAGCGGTACCAACGATATTCGACTATAAAAATGAGAAGTGCATAACCCCGCCGTCTCCAAGCAAGTTGTATTCGCCTATTCGACCGGCGTTGAGGAAATTCATACATGAAGTAAGATTGAAATTTATGTTCAATTATCTTAGCACCTCATCGGGTATAAATCATCTCATCGATAAATTGAAGAAAGGTGTATAGTCTTAGATCTTTATATACACCGTGAATGTTTAGCTGTTGAATTAGAAGCATGCGTCTTTACGTGAATCATTGAAGAGTTGACGGCGCTAATATTATGTAGCCGTCTTTTTTTAAAAGATTGCTAAGAACGTTCAGCATATAAATTTAAATGAATCCGGTGAAATAAATACTGTGTCGTTTTAATTTTAATAATTTTAAATTATACACCCTCTTCTGCCAATAGTATTATAGATATATATTATCAACATATATAGGGCTATGGATTTGAAAAAAATAAAAAATGTTTCATGGATATTTATAACAAGGCAGAAAATTAATAATATTACTAGCTTTTATATTAATTCAGTAATTTTTTATGGCAAAGCAACAACAATAACGCCTCTTAGCTCGTGCAATAAGTAAAACAAGTATAACAGAATAATATACTTTATGTTATGGTAATTTGATATATTTGGTCTGTACTTACTAACTGTCAATATCGTTCTCATAATACATTTGGCTATATTATTTAAATCATAGTATTTTTCTCTCTTTGTGCGCGACAAATATCATGTGATATATCCGTCTTGTGCAATACTCGTCTGCCCTCGGCGGTATTTCACCGCTCAAGTCATTGCAATAAACAGGAAATATATCATAAAACTAGGTTTCCCTAAATGGTGCGTGCTTTTGTGATATACCGACGTATGTACCCAAATTAGGCTGCACTTCAATAGTGCACCGCAATATTTTATTAGTCTGTATTGATATTTGGGGGCACGTGGAGACTAGAGAGCGTGTCATATTGCAAACACCGCTTCTAGAGTGTTTGGTGTTGATGGCGACTTATGGCAAATATATAATACTATAGCAATTATGGCGCCGAAATTATATGCTGTTTCATTTATTATTGTTTTGATTCATTTTTTATCAATTATGGATAATATCTAATAAATATATTTGTTCCATGTCTACTTATCGGCAAAAAAAATCTGACGCTCGTATTACCATAGAGTTACATACATATATATCCATGTATTAATGTAAAGGTATAGACCAGGTCCATTCATTCGGAATATACTACATTTCGCGGTTATTGTGTATGTACCAAGATATTGCAGTGTTGCGGGTGACTTACTGTCAGATTTCGATGAAAACAATGTTTACGTTGTTTTTTTGTTTGTTGTTGCTGTAAGTGTATAAATACGCTATTTTGTTAGATTAGTGAATAGTGTAATAAACCACTGAACGTAACAAATGACATGACACGATAGTCTTTACAAGCTCTCAATTTGCACCTGCACCGCGTACGACTTCATCATCAGTTGATGAATCCGATGTATTTTCGTCCTCAGACACGTATTCTGGCTACAAACCTAAAGGTTGCACATGGTGTAACCGTTTTATCACGGGCATTTCCTCTGACATCGCTTAATTCTCACATTTTCATACAAGGTATACTGTTTTGCGTTCAGTCCCAATGTAAACAAAAAATAGTTTGTTCCCAATGACGTCATTTCCGGTAATTCGCGCAAGAGATTTTCCCCTTAGATTTTTTTCGATCTTTTAGCAATGCCTGTTCGCCTTTTCGTTTTTTTTCTTTAAAAACATATTTTCACTAAACATACAGCAATAGCATAGTAAACATCGTATTTATAACGATATTTAATAATTAAAAACATATCAACAACGGATTTGTTGATTTAGGACAAATTTCATCTTTAAAACACAATTTTTAGCACAAATACAATTAAAGTCTGAAAAATAGATAGATCACACATAATGTAAATATATGGATTGAGTTTGATATTTCGATCTTTCTATGGGGTATGAAAAACATTAACTAGTTTTAAAATTGAAACTAGCCTAATGTTTTTCATAGCCTTTAGATGGATCGAAATATCAAATTCAGTCATTAAATTAAGCTGCATAGATACTCAGTACAATGTTTAGAGATGGGCATGAAAGGCAACTTGTGAGAACTTGTTTGTATGGTGTTCAGTCTCTCAAAAAAGGTGTATACAATGTATACAATTAATGTCAGAGAAAAAATAAAACATTTCCAGCGTGTTTATATTGTTTGAGATCAACACTTGGTATTTGAGACTTGAAAATCATTGAACCCATGGCCCTTGACAAGGTATTGAATATAACTGGTGTTGTTTATATTTCTTAAATATTAGTTTTAAACAAAAATCCTTTACTTGCAGTCTGAGAAGCTGTTGTCAGAGTTGGAGCTGATTCGTCAGAACTATCGCAGTGCTAACGAGGAGATCAAGGGTCTACGCATGGCCCTGGAGGAGTCCCGCACCAATGGAGACCGGCTACACAAGGAGAGTGAACTTGTAGTACAGAATGTCAACACATGGGTACAGGAACAAAAGTAAGTTTAGTTAGTTAATATTAGGTTTAAATCAAGGGGTTTATGTTTGGAACTTATAGAGCACGGGAACAGAAGTGAATTGTTTAATTTGTTGGGGAAACAAAACAACTTTATCTTGGAAAACATGCATTTTCCATAATCTGTCTGAAGTGCTATACAGTACATATTTATTTGACCTCTCCATTTTGTTTGATACCATGTGGATATATATGTCCACTACATAATCACTGTGGAACTTTTCACATAAAAGTGAGAATTCACATGAAAAACCATTCCCCAGTCACATAATGCTTTTTGTGCCCAACATGAAGATGAAATGTCTGATGTGTCAACCATAAAATGGTACTTATGTGTCAGCCATAGCATGGTACTTATGTGTCAGCCATAACATGGTACTTATGTGTCAGCCATAGCATGGTACCTAATGTGTCAGCCTTAGCATGGTACTTAATGTGTCAATCCTAGCATAGTACTTATGTGTCAGCCATAGCATGGTACTTAATGTGTCAGCCATAGCATGGTGCTTAATGTGTCAGCCATAGCATGGTGCTTATGTGTCAGCCATAACATGGTGCTTATGTGTCAACCATAGCATGGTGCTTATGTGTCAGCCATAGCATGGTGCTTATATGTCAGCCATAGCATGGTACCTAATATGTCAGCCATAGCATGGTACTTAATGTGTCAACCCTAGCATCGTACTTATGTGTCAGCCATAGCATGGTACTTAATGTGTCAGCCATAGCATGGTGCTTAATGTGTCAGCCATAGCATGGTGCTTATGTGTCAGCCATAGCATGGTACTTTATGTGTCAGCCATAGTATGGTGCTTATGTGTCAACCATAACATGGTACTTATGTGTCTGTCATAGCATGGTACTTAATGTGTCAGCCATAGTATGGTGCTTATGTGTCAACCATAGCATGGTACTTATGTGTCAGTCATAGCATGGTACTTATGTGTCAGCCATAACATGGTTCTTATGTGTCAGCCATAGCATGGTTATCATGTGTCAGTCGTAGCATGGTACTTATCTATCAGCCATAGCATGGTTCTTATGTGTCAGCCATAGCATGGTTATTATGATTCAGTCTTAGCATGTTACTTATGTGTCAGCCATAGCATGGTTCTTATGTGTCAGTCATAGCATGATACTTATGTGTCAGTCGTAGTGGTACTTACGTGTCAGACATAGCATGGTACTTATGTGTCAGCCATAGCATGGTGCTTATGTGTCAACCATAGCATGGTTCTTATTTGTCAGTCGTAGCATGGTACTTATTTGTCAGCCATAGCATGGTGGTTTTTATGTGTTAGCCATTGCATGGTACTTATGTGGCAGCCATAGCATGATACTTCTGTGTCAGCCGTAGCATGGTAATTATGTGTCAACTGTAGCATGGTACAATTAATTTTGCGAACAATGACATGTAAAAACACTTGTGTTTATCTATATCCATAGGTTACTGCATCTTTGAGGATTTCATATCAGCTTTTTACACATGGATATTACATGCATTTCTTGTAAATAAGATGCATGAACTATTTTATTATTTTACGGGGAAAGAAATTCCTAGCTTATGCGAAACGCATACATAAACATGTTTACTCATTACTGCTAGTTTCTCAGCCATAGTTTTAAACAAATGAGTTGAACAAAAAAAATGCAGTTATACAAAAAAAAAGTGTATTAACTTATTTATAGACATGCCAATGAGAAGCTTGGTAACAAGATCAGAGAACAGAGTAAGGCCATAATGCAGCTGACAGCAGAGAAAGAGTAAGTACTAGATACACTTTACACACAATAACTCACAATTATGGATTGGCATTGACTAGCAAACTTATCAACAACTCCCAGGATTAATACTGTTATAAACCGTAGTTTTAAAAAGCCCAGTATTTTCAATACCGTCTTTGCGGGAACATTAAATTGGAATGTGTCCATGATTAATAAATAGAACACTATTTTTATCCAGAAATATATCATCTGTAGTTATTAGAGTAGCCTTAGAATATAACATTAAGGTATTTATAACACAGTCTCCTCCCAACTACTGTAAATATTACCAGCTGGAGTGTTTATCCAACATAAAACTTCTGTGCCACCTTACTACTTCTAACATTAGCAACTCGTCTGTGTTGTCTATTTCAGACAACTGTTGGACCAGCAGAACAAGATACAGAAGCAGAACAACAAGATAAAGATAGAGCTTGATGAGAGAAGAAATGAAGCCGAGAGATTTAAAGCTCTACAAAATCACAGCTCTCACCAGCAGGTGTTACTCAACCAGCTGAGATCTCGCCTCGAGGAACATGAGTAAGTACTGGCATATGAGTCGTCTAGTGGAACACGAGTAAGTACTGGCATAGGACTCGCCTAGAGGAACACGAGTAAGTACTGGCATAGGACTCGCCTAGAGGAACATGAGTAAGTACTGGCATATGAGTCGCCTAGTGGAACACGAGTAAGTACTGGCATAGGACTCGCCTAGAGGAACACGAGTAAGTACTGGCATAGGACTCGCCTAGAGGAACACGAGTAAGTACTGGCATAGGACTCGACTAGAGGAACATGAGTAAGTTCTGGCATAGGACTCGCCTAGAGGAACATGAGTAAGTACTGGCATAGGACTCAACTAGAGGAACACGAGTAAGTACTGGCATAGGACTCGCCTAGAGGAACACGAGTAAGTACTGGCATAGGACTCGACTAGAGGAACATGAGTAAGTTCTGGCATAGGACTCAACTAGAGGAACACGAGTAAGTACTGGCATATGACTCAACTAGAGGAACACGAGTAAGTACTGGCATATGACTCAACTAGAGGAACATGAGTGAGTACTGGCATATGACTCAACTAGAGGAACACGAGTAAGTACTGGCATATGACTCAACTAGAGGAACATGAGTGAGTACTGGCATATGACTCAACTAGAGGAACACAAGTAAGTACTGGTATATGACTCAACTAGAGGAACATGAGTGAGTACTGGCATATGACTCAACTAGAGGAACATGAGTGAGTACTGGCATATGACTCAACTAGAGGAACACAAGTAAGTACTGGCATATGACTCAACTAGAGGAACATGAGTGAGTACTGGCATATGACTCAACTAGAGGAACATGAGTGAGTACTGGCATGACTCAACTAGAGGAACACGAGTAAGTACTGGCATATGACTCAACTAGAGGAACATGAGTGAGTACTGGCATATGACTCGACTAGAGGAACATGAGTAAGTTCTGGCATATGACTCAACTAGAGGAACATGAGTAAGTACTGGTATATGACTCAACTAGAGGAACGCAAGTAAGTACTGGTATATGACCCAACTAGAGGAACATGAGTGAGTACTGGCATATGACTCAACTAGAGGAACATGAGTGAGTACTGGCATGACTCAACTAGAGGAACACGAGTAAGTACTGGCATATGACTCAACTAGAGGAACATGAGTAAGTACTGGCTTATGACTCAACTAGAGGAACATGAGTGAGTACTGGCATATGACTCAACTAGAGGAACACAAGTAAGTACTGGTATATGACTCAACTAGAGGAACATGAGTGAGTACTGGCATATGACTCAACTAGAGGAACACAAGTAAGTACTGGCATATGACTCAACTAGAGGAACATGAGTGAGTACTGGCATATGACTCAACTAGAGGAACATGAGTGAGTAGTGGCATATGACTCAACTAGAGGAACATGAGTGAGTACTGGTATATGACTCAACTAGAGGAACATGAGTGAGTACTGGCATATGACTCAACTAGAGGAACATGAGTGAGTACTGGTATATGACTCAACTAGAGGAACATGAGTGAGTACTGGCATATGA
Source organism: Cyrtodaria siliqua (assembly GCA_037043455.1). NCBI lineage: Eukaryota > Metazoa > Mollusca > Bivalvia > Adapedonta > Hiatellidae > Cyrtodaria > Cyrtodaria siliqua. Next base: position 2,678 of record JAWPHD010010459.1, on the reverse strand, counting down.
CTCAACTGGAGGAACATGAGTGAGTACTGGCATATGACTCAACTAGAGGAACATGAGTGAGTACTGGCATATGACTCAACTAGAGGAACACAAGTAAGTACTGGTATATGACTCAACTAGAGGAACATGAGTGAGTACTGGCATATGACTCAACTAGAGGAACATGAGTGAGTACTGGCATATGACTCAACTAGAGGAACATGAGTGAGTACTGGTATATGACTCAACTAGAGGAACATGAGTGAGTACTGGCATATGACTCAACTAGAGGAACATGAGTGAGTACTGGCATATGACTCAACTAGAGGAACATGAGTGAGTACTGGCATATGACTCAACTAGAGGAACATGAGTGAGTACTGGCATATGACTCAACTAGAGGAACACAAGTAAGTACTGGTATATGACTCAACTAGAGGAACATGAGTGAGTACTGGCATATGACTCAACTAGAGGAACATGAGTGAGTACTGGCATATGACTCAACTAGAGGAACACAAGTAAGTACTGGCATATGACTCAACTAGAGGAACATGAGTGAGTACTGGCATATGACTCAACTAGAGGAACACAAGTAAGTACTGGTATATGACTCAACTAGAGGAACATGAGTGAGTACTGGCATATGACTCAACTAGAGGAACATGAGTGAGTACTGGCATATGACTCAACTAGAGGAACACAAGTAAGTACTGGCATATGACTCAACTAGAGGAACATGAGTGAGTACTGGCATATGACTCAACTAGAGGAACACAAGTAAGTACTGGAATATGACTCAACTAGAGGAACATGAGTGAGTACTGGCATATGACTCAACTAGAGGAACACAAGTAAGTACTGGCATATGACTCAACTAGAGGAACATGAGTGAGTACTGGCATATGACTCAACTAGAGGAACACAAGTAAGTACTGGCATATGACTCAACTAGAGGAACATGAGTGAGTACTGGCATATGACTCAACTAGAGGAACACGAGTAAGTACTGGTATATGACTCAACTAGAGGAACATGAGTAAGTACTGGCATATGACTCAACTAGAGGAACATGAGTGAGTACTGGCATATGACTCAACTAGAGGAACACGAGTAAGTACTGGCTTATGTATGACTCAACTAGAGGAACACGAGTAAGTGCTGGCATATGACTCAACTAGAGGAACACGAGTAAGTACTGGTATATGACTCAACTAGAGGAACATAAGTGAGTACTGGCATATGACTCAACTAGAGGAACATGAGTGAGTAGTGGCATATGACTCAACTAGAGGAACACGAGTAAGTACTGGCATATGACTCAACTAGAGGAACACAAGTAAGTACTGGTATATGACTCAACTAGAGGAACATGAGTGAGTACTGCCATATGACTCAACTAGAGGAACATGAGTGAGTACTGGCATATGACTCAACTAGAGGAACACGAGTGAGTACTGGCATATGACTCAACTAGAGGAACACAAGTAAGTACTGGTATATGACTCAACTAGAGGAACATGAGTGAGTAGTGGCATATGACTCAACTAGAGGAACACAAGTAAGTACTGGCATATGACTCAACTAGAGGAACATGAGTGAGTACTGGCATATGACTCAACTAGAGGAACACAAGTAAGTACTGGTATATGACTCAACTAGAGGAACATGAGTGAGTACTGGCATATGACTCAACTAGAGGAACATGAGTGAGTACTGGCATATGACTCAACTAGAGGAACACAAGTAAGTACTGGCATATGACTCAACTAGAGGAACATGAGTGAGTACTGGCATATGACTCAACTAGAGGAACACAAGTAAGTACTGGAATATGACTCAACTAGAGGAACATGAGTGAGTACTGGCATATGACTCAACTAGAGGAACACAAGTAAGTACTGGCATATGACTCAACTAGAGGAACATGAGTGAGTACTGGCATATGACTCAACTAGAGGAACACAAGTAAGTACTGGCATATGACTCAACTAGAGGAACATGAGTGAGTACTGGCATATGACTCAACTAGAGGAACACGAGTAAGTACTGGTATATGACTCAACTAGAGGAACATGAGTAAGTACTGGCATATGACTCAACTAGAGGAACATGAGTGAGTACTGGCATATGACTCAACTAGAGGAACACGAGTAAGTACTGGCTTATGTATGACTCAACTAGAGGAACACGAGTAAGTGCTGGCATATGACTCAACTAGAGGAACACGAGTAAGTACTGGTATATGACTCAACTAGAGGAACATAAGTGAGTACTGGCATATGACTCAACTAGAGGAACATGAGTGAGTAGTGGCATATGACTCAACTAGAGGAACACGAGTAAGTACTGGCATATGACTCAACTAGAGGAACACAAGTAAGTACTGGTATATGACTCAACTAGAGGAACATGAGTGAGTACTGCCATATGACTCAACTAGAGGAACATGAGTGAGTACTGGCATATGACTCAACTAGAGGAACACGAGTGAGTACTGGCATATGACTCAACTAGAGGAACACAAGTAAGTACTGGTATATGACTCAACTAGAGGAACATGAGTGAGTAGTGGCATATGACTCAACTAGAGGAACACAAGTAAGTACTGGCATATGACTCAACTAGAGGAACATGAGTGAGTAGTGGCATATGACTCAACTAGAGGAACACAAGTAAGTACTAGTATATGACTCAAC